>VMDO01012377.1:0-24178 GCA_007922755.1 Pedetes capensis | reverse complement strand
GTATATATTAGAACTGCCTATAAAAGCAGCAGAGTATTTTATGATTATGGATTTGTATCATGCTTAATGTTTTATAATTCATATTACAAACATTTTTAATTAATGGATGGGCTGGGGTTTAGCTCAGTTGGTAGAGGGCTGCTCTGTACTCTCTAAGGCCCTGGGTTCAATCCCTAGCGCTGTAAAAATAGGAGAAGGACCTGGCAGCCCACTCTAGAAGCAATCTTAAACAATTAGCCATCGAAAACCCTATGAATAGCAGAGAAGCACTGACATAGTGCTGGGCATAGCACTGTGCTGAGGGGAGTTTGGTTCAGTTGCACATGGGGTCGCTACGAGTTGGACCTGACTCCACAGCATCTAACAACAATTAATGGATACTCATAAAGTACTTAAGGGTGTCTTGAAAATATTTTTGTTTCACTTGGGCATGGTGGTACACACCTGTAATTCCAGCAGCCTGGGAGGTGGAGGTAGGAGGACCATGGGTTTGAGGCCAGAGGCAGCCTGTGTAACTTAGCAAAATCCTGTCTCAAAATAAAAAGTAAAAAATGGGCTGGGGGTGCAGCTCAGTGCTAGAGCACATGCACAGCATGTGTAAGGCCCTAGGTTTGATACCCCAGTACCACACACACAAATATGTGTGTGTGTGTGTATACACACACATACATATATATGTATCATATAAATATATATGTATTATATATAGATACATTTTCTCTTTACTTAAAAGTCTCCTTTGTGATCTCATTTACAGTATTTATTACAAAAGAGTTTTTCAAGTCAAGGTAAATTTCAGATCAGACCCTAGTCAAGTTTTCATAGGTTCAGGATTATAGAGATTTGAAAGTAAGGGCATTTTGTCTATTTTTCTCTTGTAGCTTTGGTTCTTCCCTATCTCCACCTCTTCCTCGGTCCCACACTTGCTTCCTGAGTATGTCTTTTTTTTTTTTTTTTTTTTTCGGTACTGGGGGTTGAACCCACGGCCTCATGCCTGCATGCTTTGCAAGTGCTGGACCACTGAGCTGCGCCCCCAGCCCATTTTTTTTTTTTTTTTAAGTTTTTGAGACAAGGTATCACTAAATTACACAGACTGCCTCTGGTCTCGAACCTGTGATCCTCCCACCTCTGCCTCCCGAGCTGCTGGGATTACAGGCGTGCACCACTGTACCGGGCCTCTGGGTATGTCTTTTAGGAATCGATTTTCTGTTACCAGAGGTTCTACTAAATTACAGAACATCATAAAGATTAAAATGAACGTTCTTCTTATTACCTCAACCAATTATTCACTGCTTCTTTTATGTACACACATACCCACATTCACTTAGATGTAAGGAGGCTGTACTCTTTTGTTTAAAGTCCTAAGGAGACTGCAGAACGAGGCTGGTGGCCCTTAGTACATCCTCTCCCTGGATCTCTAGCCTGAGAAATAGCTTGTGCTTGAGGAGGACAGGTAATACTAGCACGTTTGTACTTCCTGTTTGGGGTGGCCACCTAGTCATGCTGGAACCTGTAGCTCTAGGTTATGATCCTAACCTGGGCTAGTGTGGAGACAAGAATGACACCTGGAACCAAGCACTGTGTGTGCCTCAGGTATCTCAAAAGCTATGTGGCTTCAAGGAGCTGTCCTTGTTTCAGGGGAAAAATCCTCGTGGGGTTTAGATAAAGTGAGAAGACGACCACAGAAAATGGTAAGAATAGTTCTCAGCACTGCTGGAAGACCAAGGATCAGCAGCAGCGTAGATGCTGACTTAGAAAATTGGTTGGTGACCATAAGATGAGATCCCACGTTTTCTTTTTGTTGTTGTTGTTTGTTTTCCCCATTTTTGCAGTACTTGGGGTTGAACACAGGTCCTCCCGCATGCTTTGTAAGTACTCCACCACTCAGCTGCACCTCCAGCTCATTTTCTCTTTTTGAGACAGGGTCTAAGTTGTGCAGTCTGCTTCTGGCCTTGAAGTCGTGATCCTTCTGCCTCCAACTCCTGAGTCTCTGGAATTACAGGCATGAGACATGGAGCCGAACTTTTTTTTTTTTTTTTGAGCTACTCCTACCTGTGCCTCCCAAGTGTTTGCCACCATGAGCGGCCTGTTCTCATGCCATTTTAATAAGTCTGATTTAGGGAGTAGCAAGAGGGTTTGGATGGTGAGAAATGAAAAATTCAAATCATTGGAGCAATGAAAATAGCATTGCTATGGGCTGAACTGTACCCTCTCAAAATTCATATGTTAAAGCCTTATCCCCAATGTAATGGCATTTAGAGATGGGGCTTCTGGGAAGTAATTAAGGCCAGATGAGGTCATGAGACGCCACAGGGCTTCAAAAGATGAATTTTAGGCAACACAATTCAGTCAATAGCATTTTGCCCCCCAAATTCATATTTTTCTCACATGCAAAATGCATTCATTCTACTCTAACAGACCCCCAAATGGTCACTGATTCAGGCATCAATTCTAAAGTTCAAAGTCTCTTCTAAATATAATATAAACTGGATATGGGCAAGATTGAGGTATGATTCATCCTGAGTCAAAATTCTTCCCTATCTGGGAGCAGTGACATCAAACAAGTTGTGTGCTTCTGAATACACTGGTGGGACAGATGGGGAATAGTTGTTTCCATTAAGAGAGGGGGCAAGATATAGGAATTAAGGAATGGGTGATGCCTGCCAAGCAGGCCTGTAATTTAGGGAGGCAAATTCATTGAGCTCTTAAGGCTTAAGAATAATCCTTTTTGTTTCTATTCTCTGTCTTCTGGATCCACTGGTATTGTGGTCTCATGGTAATGCAGGTGGGGGCAGAGTCATTCAAGTACCAGGTGGCCTACCCTCTTTAAGGTTTCACTCTGGCCCCCCGATGCTGAGGGGATGGCCCTTGCTCCAAGGCTATGGCTGGAGGTTGTCTGGCCTGTGGAAATGAACCAGTAGGCCTCATGACCTCTGAATTGCCTGTGGGGTCTTCTCAATTCTTGACGAATAGCTCAGGTTTGCAGCTGAGTAACTCTGTGGTCCAGGGCTGGGGTTTGGCTCAGATGGTAGAGTGCCTCTCTGAGGCCCTGAGTTTGTTTCCCAGTACTGCAAAAATGGGAGAAGGATGTGGCAATCCACTCCTGAAGCAATCCCATAACAATCAGCCATTTAAAACCTTATGAATAGCAGAGAAACACTGATATAGTGCTGTGCATGGCACAGTGTCGGGAGTGTTTCATCTGTTGTACACACGGTCACTATGAGTCGGACCCAACTTTGACAGCACCTAACAACAGTAGCAGCTCTGTGGTACAGTCCTATAGGATCTCAGAAGTCTAACAGCCTTCAGTTCATCTAGATTTTTTCTGTACCCTTTAGTTCAAACTAGCAGTGTGTTTGCTGGTACAATCTCATTTCTAATTTTGGTTTCCACTGAAATTGAAATGACTGATTAAATCCATGAGTCACATCCTTGACCTTCTTATCAAATGGGTTTTCTAATATATCCTTCGTGTTTTCTTCAGAACAAGATTTCTTGTTTTTCACAACATAAATAGGCTGAAAACTTTCAAAATCTTCCAGCATCTTTTTGCTTACCAGTGCCTTCTTCAAGCTGGGTGTAGTGGTGCAAGCCTGTAATCCCAGTGACTCGGGAGGCTAAGGCAGGAGGATCATGAGTTCCATGCCAGAGACAGCCTGTGTAACTTAGTGAGACTGTCTCAAGATAAAAATTAAAAAAGAGACTGGGGGTGCAGCTTTGTGGTAGGTAGAGCACTCACAAAGTACGTGTGAGGCTCAACCACCCAGTGTCACAAAAACCAACCAACCCAATGTCTGCTTCATCTCTTTCATGCTTTACTGTAAGCATTCAGGAGCAGCCAAGGTAATACTTACACACCTTGCATAGAAATCGTAGCTAAATCTGATTCCATCACTTGTAAGCTTTACCTTCCAAAAACCACTGGGACAGAGTTCAGCCAAGTTTTTTGCCACATTATTAACAGAGCACCTCTCTTCTCGTTACCTACACGTGTTCCAGTTCCTCCAGAGCCATCATGAGGACTATCCTTCGTACCCAGGTTCCCGGGGAGTCAGTTCCCACTTGGCTTCCATTTCCAGGAGGCGTTGCAGCAGCATCACATTTCTTGGTGCTGAAGTCTGAGTAGTCTGCTTTGGAGGCTGCGAGGTCCAAGATCAAGGCACCACATGTGGAAGGTCCTCTTCCTGACTTGCGGACAGCTGCCTTCTGTTTCTTCACATGCATAGGGAACCTTCTGGCGTTTCTTCCACTTATTAAAAAGGCACTAATATTATGAGGCCTGCACCTGTAGCCCTGTGGCATCTGACCCCATCAGATCTTGGAAGCTAAGCAGGGTCAGGCCTGGTTAGTACCTGGATGGGAGACGGCCTGGGAATACCAGAAGCTGTAGGCTTGGGAAAAGGACCTGGCAGCCCCCTCCCAAAAATCAATCTGCCATTGAAAACCCTATGAACAGCAGAGAAGCACTGACAATAATGTTTCGCCTGTTGTATGTAGGGTTGCTGAGTCGGATACCAACTCAATGGCACCTAACAACAACAACATCGTCTATTATGTACTTCAAGGTCCTTTATAAAAATTCCTTGACCAAGATGCCCATCAACAGAAGAATGGATAAAAAATTGTGATACATATACACAATGGAATATTACTCAGCAATAAAAAGAATGAAATAATGTCACTTGTAGCAAAAAGGATAGAACTGGAGAATATCATCTTAAGTGAATGAACATAGGCTCAAAAGGAGAAATGCCTTATGTTCTCACTCATGTGTGGGAGCTGAATCTTAAAGGAAGAAAAATCCTATACAAAAGTTGATATATAAAAACGCAGTTAGCAAAGAAGGGACAACATAAAGAATAGAAAGAAGGAAGGAGGGAACTAGCAAAGGAAAGTGAAGTTGTGGAAGGTGGAAAGGGGAGGGGAATCAACATAAAGGGATAAAGGGAGAGGACAGTCTCAGTGTAAATGATGCAACTTCATCAGTACATGGGAAAAATAGAGGAACATAACCCATAAATGCATATGAGTTTTACTACATATTAATCAGAAGGTTCCATAAACTTTGTAAGTTGATGAAAGTGTAATCAAAGTGATGTAAATAGTTGCATGGTAGAAAAAGCAAATGCTGTGTTACTTTGTAGCCCACCAATATTTACCAATAAATGTGGGGAAAAAGTCATCGATAGAAAATGTCTTTTAAAACATTGTACCACAAACAATATCACCATTACCAATATTCCCTGACAACTATAATTTTTCTTCCTTCTTTTTTCCTCCTTCCCTTTTTGTGTATATCAAAATAACTTTGCTGAGTTTTGTTGTGAATGCTAATTTTTTCCACAGTTGTAAACAGAAACAAGTAAAATAATAATAGTGATTTCTTAAACTTGGTTTTAAGCCTTCACAGTTAATTGATCATTTAGGCAAATTAGAACATAGCAAGTAAGTACAATTACCTCCTCGTATGTGACTCCAAAAGTGCATCACAAATGGCACTGGTTACATTTATATTTATGTTGTGGTATATAGCTTATATGCCTGCAGCTGTAGCCCTGTGGCATCCGATCCCGTCAGATCTCAGAAGCTAAGCAGGGTCGGGCATGGTTAGTACCTGGATGGGAGACCGCCTGGGAACACCAGGTGCTGTAGGCTTGGGAGAAGGACCTGGCAACCCCCTCCCAAAAATCAATCTGCCATTGAAAACCCTATGAACAGCAGAGAAGCACTGACAATCGTGTTTCCCCTGTTGTACAGAGGGTCACTATGAGTCGGATACCGACTCGACGGCACCTAACAACAACAACATTATGAGGGCCTCACCATTGTGATCCCTTCTAAATTTAATTGTCTCCCAAAGGCCCCATCCCCTGATACAATCACGAGTGCTTAGGGCTTCAACATATGAATTTGGGGTGGAGCACAACTCATGTGGGGGAGCATATGCTATCTTGTTGTGTAGGAATTCTGTTAAATTATATCTCCACCACTTACACATAATACATCATTGTGACTACATATGGAACACTAAGAACACATTGGGCTTTTCCTCCCTGAATACAGTACACTAGATGTTTCCTTTTTATTTGATGTCTTAGTGCTTTTTGGGAAACCCCACCATCATGGAAGTGACAGAATCAAGAGAGTGTAGTGGTAAAGGTCTTGAACTCTAGAGCCTGGATTTGAACCTCAACTACATCCAGTCAGCTGTATAAAACTGTGCAAACTGCTCAGTTTATGCCTCTTGACTCCTCTGTAAAATACAAATATATAATGATGCCTCTCTCAGAATTAAAGATGGTAATGGGTGTGATGCCCTTAGCCAAGCACACTTGTATGTTATCCAGAGAAAGGTAAAACGTGTCTAAATGAAGGGGACTCACACCTGCCTGACAGGTAAAGCAGCACTAACTGGCCATGTAGGCAGTGCAGCTAGCAGTATGGGAGGTTCCATCCTCACCTTTACAAATGGTCCACTTCTCTTACTTTAAAAAAGTGGATGCTTATGCTAATAAAGACCCCCAGAGGAAAATGAAGGGAACATGGCCAATACACAAGAGAAAGAAAAGTAAAAGGAGATAAAAACAAGCTAACAGAAGAGTGCTGGCAACCTACGAGAACTTTCGCTTCTAAACTGGAATGCCTGTTTCTCAGAACACTTCTAATTGATCTTGTTAGCCACACGTGGAATTTCTAAGCTTTTCTTTTTGCAATGCCTTAGAAAATTAGGAAAAAAGTCAGTGCTATCTTGTGAAGTATGTACCACAATGGGGGAAGGTTGAACATTTATTTCAGCAAACATAATTTTTTTTAAATCAACTGACTTAAGTTAATGTAAACATGTTTTATAAACATACTGATACATGGGTTTGATTATTCACTTTTGAAAATTTAGAGTTGGCAAATACATTTGTGCTCAGATACCCAGTTCAATTTTCTAAGTAGTCTGAAGATCATGCTGTACCAACCTAGGGTCTATAAATTTTGCAGTAGTCTTTAGACAAAAGCAGTAAAATCTGACCTGCTAAGTCTAATATCATGAACTGCTTGCAATCTTTTCTTGACTACTACATTAAGAAAAGTTACATGTCTTAAACCTACTCCTACTAAATTACATCAGAATATAAGGTGACAATTTACCAAAAAACAATAGCCCTCCCTGCAAAAACAAAAACATCTAATTTAAAATCAATTTATATTTTCTTAAGCACAAATCCTTATCACCAGCCAGATTCTCCTTCTAACAAGAAAGATGCTTTTATTTTTGGCTTCAATTGTAGATTTAAAATATAGTACTGATGTTTTTATTTTCAAAACAGTGTTTTACTAACTCTGATTCTTTTTTGACCTGAGAATTATTTAAGAGACTCAAATAAGTGTTGTTAAATGTTTGTTTGAGTAATTTTCTTTAAAAATTCCTGGCTGTGTTTCAGTGTATTATAAAAGTGCTATACAAAATTCTCCTTTTGAGAATTTAAAATACACTTCCATGAGCTTGCTTCAGCAGCACATATGCTAAAATTGGAATGATACGGAGAAGATAAGCATGGACCCTGAGCAAGTATAACAAACAAGTGTGTGAAGCATCCCACATTTTTTGCCTTATTACACTGCACCCCACCATCATTTATAAATTAACAAGAATAAAAAAAATAAAGTTTAAAAAAATTAAAAAAAATGATTCTCCTTCATGATTTCTCCAGCATCTTTTCTATCATCAAGGCCATATTTTCCAACTACTGAGCCTTCTTTGTTACCAACTTTTGCATTCCAGTCACCAGTAGTTATCAGTGTATCCTGACTGCATGTTCGGCCAATTTCAGACTGCAGAAGCTAGGAAAAATCTTCCCTATTTTCATTTGTGGCCTTTGTGATGGGTGCATAACTTTGGATAATAGTTATATTAACTGCCCTTCTTATAGGTATGTGATATTTTTCTAACACTGACAGCACTGTACTTCAGGACAGATCTTGAGATGTCTTTTTAAATTATGAATGCCACACCATCTCTTTGTCATTCCCAGCAATAAGAGGCCATATGATTGTCTGATTCAAAGCAGCCAATAAGTTCATTTTAGCTCACTGATGTCTAGAATGTTGGTTTATGTGCTCCATTTCACTTCTGGTAATCTCTAATTTTCCTGGATTCATACTATGTACATTCCACGTTCCAGTTACTAATGGATGTTGACATTTGTTTCTTCTCATTTTGAATCATGCCATATCAGCAAATGGAGGTCTCAGGGGTTTTACTTTATTCTTATCATTAAGGTTGATTCTACTCAAAGGAGGCAATTCTTCCCCAGTCACCTTTTGAGTTCTTCCAACCTGGGAGACTTATTTTCCGGCACTATATCTAACAGTGTTTCTTCTCCCTAGTCTGTCTTAGTCTGGAAGCTCAGCTGAAACCTGTTTACCATGAGTGACCCTGCTGGTATTTGAAATACTGGTGGCATAGCTTTCAGCATCATAAGAGGACACCAGACCCCACACTACAACAAACTGACAGACAAGTGGGGATAACAGAAATGATGCTGGAAATTGCATGACAGAATTCTGCCAGACCCAACAAATAACCCAACACACAAGTGGGAAAAGGAAATGAACAGACAGTTCTCAAATGAAGTTCGTAAAGCTAAGAAGCACATGAAAAAAATGCTCAATATCCCTAGCCATTAGGGAAATGCAAATCAAAACAACTCTGAGATTCCACCTAACTCCAGTAAGAACGGCCAAGATCAATAAAACAAATAATAAGTGCTGGTGAGGATATGGAGAAAAAGGAATCTTTTTACACTGTTAGTGGGACTGTAAATTGATTCAGCCACTTTGGAAATCAATATAGAGATACCTCAGAAAACTAAAAATAGAACTGCCATATGACTGAGCTATATCATTACTGGAAATATACTCAAAGGGAGATGAGTTGTCATACCACAGAGACACCTGCATCTCTATATTCAATACAGCACTTTTCACAATAGAAAGGATATGGAACCAACCAAGGTGCCCATCAACAGAAGAACGGATTAAAAAAAAATATGGAACATACACACAATAGAAGCTACTCAGCAATTAAAAAAAAGAAATAATATCATTTGCAGCAAAATGGATGGAACTGGAAAATATCATCTTAAGTGAACAAACACAAGCTCAAAAAGAGAAATACCATATATTCTTACTCATATGTGGGAGCTGAATCTTACTTAAAGGAAGAAAAAAATCCTACACATAAATTGATATATAAAAATGCACAGTTAAATTTAGTGAAGAAGGAACAATATAAAGAGTAGAAAGGAGGAGGGAGGGAACTAGCAGAGGGAAGCAGAAGATTGCGGAAGGTGGGATGGGGAGGAGAAACAATGTAGGGGGATAAAAGGGGAGAGAATAATCTCCATGTAAATGATGCAACTTCATGAGTACATGGGAAAAATAGGGGACCATAACCCAAGTATGGGGCTGGGATTTAGCTCAGTTGGTAGAGCACTGCACTGCAGTCTCTGAGGCCCCGAGTTCAATTCCCAGCACCACAAAAATGGGAGAAGGGCCTGGCAATCCACTCCTAAGGCAATCCCGAAACAGTCAGCCATTGAAAACCCTGTGAGGGTTGCTATGAGTCGGATACCGAGGGTCGCTATGAGTCGGGATACCGACTCGATGGCACCTAACAACAACAACAACAACAACCCAAGTATGCATATGAATTTTACTACATAATAGTCAAAAGTTTCCATAAACCTAGTAAGTTGATAAAAGTGTAACCAAAAGTGATATAATAGTTGCAAAATGGAAAAAGTCAATGTTGTATTACTCTGTACCCCACCAACATTTACCAATAAAGGGAGAAAAAAAAAAGAATTCTGTCAGACCAATGACTTTTTCATTGCAAATACATTTTCTCACCAACATGAACAGTGATTACACACATGAAATTCACCAGATGGAACATATGGGACCAAAGTGACTTCATTTGTGGAAAGAGATGATGAAAAAGCTCAATAACAGAAGTCAGAATAAGACCAGCAGCTGATTATGGATCAGACCATTTGCAGGTTCAAACTGAAACTGAAGAAAATTAGAACAAGTATACAAGAGCCAAGGTCTGACCTTGAGTATATCCCATCTGAGTTCAGAGACCACCTCAAGAACAGATTTGATGCGTTAGACACTAATGATAGAAGACCAGACAAGTTGTGGCATGATATCAAAGACATCATTCATGAAGAAAGCAAAAGGTTATTAAAAAGACAGGGCAAAAAGAAAAGACCAAATGACATGGCAAAAGAGACTATGAAACTTGCCTTTGAATATTGAGCAGCTAAAGTAAAAGGAAGATATGATGAAGTTAAAAGAATTAAACAGAAGATTTCAAAGGGCAGCTTGAGAAAAAAAATCAAATATTATAATGACATGTGCAAAGAGCTGGAGATAGAAAACCAAAAGGGAAGAACACACACTGTTTCTCTCATACTTAAGAATTAAAGAAAAAATTCAAGTCTCAAGTGGCAACAGTGATGGATTCTACAGGGAAGATGTTAAACAATGCAAGAAATATCAAAAGAAGATGAAAGGAATACATAGAGTCATTATATGAAAAAGAAATGGTAAATGATCACCCATTTCTGGAGGTTGCATATGATTAGAAACTAATAGTACTGAAGGAAGAAGTGGAAACTGCCTTAAAGGCACTGGTGAAACACAAGGCTCCAGGAACTGATGGAATATCAATTGAGATGTTTCAATAAACAGATGCAGCACTGGAGGTGCTCACTTGTTTATTCCAAGAGATTTGGCCAACTGACAGGAAGACATCCATAAGATTTGTGCCTATTCCTGAGAAAGAGGATCCAACCAAATGTGAAAATTATCAAACAATGTCATGAATATCGCACACAAGTCAAATTTTGCTGAATATCATTCAAAAGCAACTACAGCAATATATTGACAGGGAACTGCCAGCTAATCAAGCCAGATTAAAAAGGGGGCATGGAACCAGGGACATCACTGCTGACATCAAATGGATTTTCATCAAAAGCAAAGAATACCAGAAATGTTTATCTGTGTTGTGTTGACTACGCAAAGGCACTTGACTGTGTGGATCAAAACAGATTATAGATATCATTGCAAAGAATGGGAATACCAGAACACTTAATTGTTCTGATGAGGAAGGTATACATGGACCAGGAGGCAGTTTTCCAACAGAAAAAGGAAACACTACTTGGCTTAAAGTCAGGAAAGGAGTGTGTCAGGGCTGTATCCTTTCACCACACCTCTTTAAACCCCTTGCTGAGCAAATAATCTGAGAAGCTGGACTTTATGAAGAAAAGCCTGGCATCAGGATTGGAGGAAGATTCATTAACAATCTGTGTTATGTGGATCACATATCTTTGCTTACTGAAAGTGAAGAGGATTTGAAACATTTGAAGTGAAGATCAAGGAACAAAGCCTTCAGTACGGATTGCGCCTCAACATCAACAAAACAAAAATCCTCACAACTGGTTCAGTAAGCAATTTCATGATAAATGGGGAAAAGATTGAGGTTGTCCAAGATTTTGCTTCACAGTCCACACCCACAGAAGGAGTCGTCAAGAAATCAAAACACAGATTGCATAGGGAAAAGTTGTTGTCAAAGACATCTTTAATGTATTGAAAAGTAAAAATGTTACATTGAAGGCAAAGATGTGCCTGAGTTACATTATAGTACTGTCAGTCAAATCATATGCTTGTGAGAGCTGGACAGTGACTAAGGGAGACAGAACTGATTCTTTTGAATTACGGTATTGGAGATGAACACTGAATATACCATAGCCTGCCAAAAGAACCAACATATCCATCCTAGAAGTGGTGGAATCAGAGTGTTCCTTGGAAGCAATGAGGGCTAGACTGTGTCTTATGTATTTTGGACATGTTGTCAGGAGAGACCAATCCTTCAAGAAGGACATCATGTTTGGGAGAATGACAGGTCAATTAAAAAAAGGAAGATCCTCAACCAGATGGATTGACACAGTGTCTGCAACAATGGGCTTAAACATAAAAAAGATTGTGTGCATGGCACAGTGCCAGGTAGTGTTTTGTTCTGTGGTACATAGGGTTGCCATGAGTCAGACCTGACCTAATGGCATCTAACAACAATAATGTCTTCCATGATTTAATACATCATTTAGAAAAGTTCCATGGTAGTTTATTCCTCTGTCAGAAACCCATGTCCCACAAATGAAATTTTTCTCAAGCATCCCCACATCAGTAGAACTTTTCCAGATCCTTTCCCTTAGAGTAGAACTGATTACTTCTCTCCTCTTGATCCTACTTCTATGGTAGAACCTACAATACATTATTACACACATATATGTTTTACCATACAAACAAATTCCTTGGGTGCTAGTTTCCTTTTACCTTCATAGTCTCTGCATCTAGGAGAATAAATGGAAGGTACACAATAAATACTTTCTAGGTTAATCAAATGAGAAAAATTGCTCCTGTGTGCTAAGCCAGGACAGTGGCAGTAGACTCCCAGGAGAGAGATGCAAGGCAGGCTTGACACAGCTGGTCAAACTTGATCTTGATATTATCAAACAGATGAGTCATTATTTATAATTTATATTTAGTAATGAGAATTCTTGAGGCAAAATTGTATTATGATAGCAAAATAAGTCACCTGAAAAGATGAAAATTAATTTTATTTACCTAATGTAATCCACTGTCCAGAAGAATCTGAAAGTAACTGCAAATTTGGAATAACATTTGGGTCTTTGAAGAAAGCCTAAAATATAATTTAAGAGGGGAACATGTTAGATACTTTATTATAAATAATAATAAAAATCAACTTCTAAAATGGCTTTACTAAAAATCTCAATGAATTTAAACTAGAAAGGACAATTTTAAATTGGTAAAATCTTTAAGTAATAAATGTTTTAGGAAGAAATGATGTTTTATTATATGCAAGTTAGACTTGAAGTACAAACAGCATTGTTTGTATAAGTATAGATGTCTTTGGACTTAATGGAAAATAATGATTTCCAGTAAAAATTAGATTATATGTTTGAAAACTTTTTCTTTCTACTTTGTTTTCTGAATTATTCATCTTAATAACCACTAATATACTAGAATTAAATTAAAAAAATCATCAATTAGGCCAGGCGCGGTGGCTCCCAATGGCTCAGGGAGTGGAGGAAGGAGGATCACAAGTTTGAGACCAGAGGCAATCTGCATAATTTAGCGAGACCCTGTCTCAAAAAAAAAAGGGCTGGGGTGCAGCTCAGTGGTCCAGCACTTGCAGAGCATGCAAGCACAAGGCCCTGGGTTCAACTCCCAGTACTGAAAAAAAAAAAAAAATCATCAGTTACATTCTACCCAAGCAAGGGGCACACAGCAAAGTGATAGATTTGACTTGCTAAAAACGAAAACTTTCTTTTCTTTTCTTTTTTTTTTTTTGTGGCACTGGGGGTTGATCCCGGGGCCTCGCTTGCATGCTTTGCAAGTGCTGGACCACTGAGCTGCACCCCCAGCCATTTTTTTTCTTTACTTTCTGAGACAGGGTCTCGCTAAATTACACAGACTTCCTCTGGTCTCGAATTTGCAATCCTCCTGGCTCCACCTCCCAAACTGCTGGGATTACAGGCCTGCGCCACCACGCCCAGCTGAAAAAATGAAAACTTTCTATATGGCAAAAGCCAATGCAGTAGTCAAGAGTTTTAGTTCCAAGAAGCAGTCCCTGGCTCTGGCAAAAAGCAGACAAAAAAATTTATTAAATGCATCTGAGAGCTGGATGCCATGGTACACACCTGTAATCCCAGTAATCCCTGGGAGACTGAGGCAGGATCACAAATTTGAGGTCAGAGGACGCCCATGCAATTTAGCAAGATCCTGCCTCCAAATAAAAAATAAAAATAAAAACTGGGAAGGAGTATGGCTCAGTTGAGGTGCACTTGTCTAGCATGTGAGGCTTTGAGTTCAAGCATTTTGGGAAGTCCACGAATTTTCAGGAGGTGAGCGTCAAGGCTCAAGGCTGAACCCTGGGAATAATCCAAAATCATATGCAGACCTGCCCTCCCAAGGAAACTGCCACCTTTGTTGCAGCCCTGTCAAGCGCTAGGGGAAGGCATTGCCATTCCTTTCTCCCATCTAAGTACTAACTGGGATCAACCTGGCATGGCGTCTAACATCAGGTGCCTTCTGGGAGGTATGGTTTTAGAAGCTATTTCCATCCCTTTCTAATCAGGCCTCTGTTGGGCCACTACCCAGCCTGAAAACTGGATGTCATGAGTAGTACAAGGCAGTACAGGCTGCTATCCACGTACACAATAGCTAATCCCAATCTATGGTATTGGCAAGAAAGGCTCACGGAGATAACGCTTAGGTTTAGATCTAAAAGGTGAGTAGAGTTACCTGGGCAAAGAGCTATACTGGTAGCCTGGTGTGGTGGCACACACCTGTAATTCCCACACCTGGGAGGCTCCGGCAGGGGGATCACAGGTTCAAGCCCAGCCTGGGCTACACAGGGAGATTTTGTCTCAAAAATCAACCAAACAAACAAAGAAACAAACAAGAGGTACACTGTGTATGCCCAATTATAGAAAAATTCCTTAAAATTATTCCTCAAAGAAAGGAAGCTGCGTTATGACTTTCCAAGGTTTTTCAAATAAAAGAGTATTTGGGCAACTATAATGTATAACAGAGTACATTTTGAAAAAGATACATAGCTGGACTTAACCTCAACTAACACTAGTTTTGAATACTTTTTAGGCCTTCTGAAAGAACACTTAAAAAGAGGGAAATCTACTTCAGATTTAGTAGTTATTCCTGAGTGTTATTAATTTACAATCATATGCTTTAGATGTCATTATAAACAGAAGTAGACCAACTGGCCTACAGTAAACTGACCTAGAGATAATGGAAATGTCTTTATAAAGGCCTCTTAAGAGCTGGGCAGCAGTTCATGCCTGTAATCCCAGGGGGAAGCAGAGGCAGGATGATGGCAAGCTGGAGGCCAGAGGCAGCCTGAGTAATTTTGCAAGACCCTATCAAAATAAAAAGTAAAAAATGGGCTGTGGGTGCAGCTTGAGGCTCTAGGTTCAACCCCTCTAGTTCTAAAAAAGAAGAAAAAAAGCCCTTCAACAAATCAATGCAGTTTTTACTATTGAGATTACAAATCTACATCTAAACATGCCTTTTTAAAATTGTCCTTTTATGTGGAAATACTATTGTTGGTTTGTTACAGAGTTTCAAGTGGCACACCAGAAGAGAGCCTCTGTATCTCAACTTTAGGAAGGCTGATGTGTTTTGGAAAAATATTAGTTGACTCATAAACTAGTTTGCAGTAATAACAAAGATACTCTTGTCAAAATGCATGTGCAGATTTTAAGTAAACTTGTTTCACAACATGTGAGAGAAAAAGGTAGTGCTTTCAAATTAATGGAAGTAGTTATCTGACTACATTATCTATCCAGCAGACTGCTGATTTCTGAGCCAGCATCAATTCTCTCTTCCTTAAGGAATCTCAATTGTATCTGGATGGCCATGTACTCAGCCAGGTCTGCATTTTCTAGCCTCCCTGGGAGGTGGTCACATTCCTAAATTCTGGTCATGAGGTGTAAGCAGAAGTGTTACACAAACTTTCAGGAAAGCTCTGCAAATTAAAAGGGTTCTTTGCTGAAGTCTATAAGGAAAAGTCCCCTAGTCATAACCAGTACACCATGGTGAGGACGCCCATACTGTACACTGAGCCCGGAGCTCTCTCTTGACTCAAAGTTAGATACTATATTCAACTATCTAGAATACTTGCCATGTGCAATGGACCTCCAGTTGCTCATGCCTGAAACCAACTTTCCTCACTTATTCTTCTCCATTTTCTACGCAGTTAATGGCACCATTGGCTACCCCGTCAGCCAAACTGGGTTTATCCTCCATGCTCTTTTCTCCTTACTCTTAATGTTTTATTATGTCTTCAGCCTTTCTCCTAAGCACCTCCCTGGGATCATTCAGGTGGCAGTCATGACTCAGGACAACATCAAAACTGTCTTGAAGGACAACAGCTTTCACTGTTTCCAGACTCAGTCAGAAAATCTACCCTCAATAATTCTGCCAAGGTGACCTCAAATATTTTATATTAACTGAGTAACTTTTTTTTTTTGACAGAATCTTCCTATGTAGCCCAAACTGGCCCTAAATTTACAATCTTCTTGTGTCCATCTCTGAGTACTTCAATGACAGACATGTGCCCTACACCCAGCTTCCAATATTGTATGTTAAATTTTATTTATATTTTTATGGTGCCAGAGACAGAACCCAGGACCTTGTGCATATCAGGCAAGCACTCTACTATTGATCCTTCACGTGGCATAGAAGTTCTTCTATATCATCCCCCCACATGGTCTTCCTGAAAAACTACTCATCTTTCAGGCCCAACCTCAAGAGTCTAGGCTTTTGTAAACCCTTCTCTGACCATCTTGGTCAAAAATGGTCACGTTCTACTTTGTGCCACCTAAGCACCTTGTATCTAGGCTATTGGTATCATGTCTCACCCTGCAATGTAATTTTTTGCTTCTTTCCACCTGTGTCTATTCATCTGTACAGAAGTACAGAAGAACCAAAGAATTGTTGGCTGCACGTTTCCTTCCTTATATCCGTTTACTATCTCACAAATGAACTTGTGGTATATAATTTGTTTTTAAGTTGAAAGGGAAAATTAAAAGTCTGAGAGTCTAGTTTAAACAATATATTTTTTTCAATAATAAGTCTATGTAATAGAAACAATATGGAATTTGAGGTCAAAATCCCTTTGTTGGCATTCTTTCTTTTTCTTTTTCTTTCTTTCTTTTTTTGGAATGGTCTCACTATGTAGCCTAGGCTGGCCTCAAACTAGCTATATCGTCTACACTGGCCTCCAACTTTCAATCTTCCTGCTGCAGGATCTGATTCCCAAGAGCTGGGATTACAGATGCTTGCTACCACACCAGAGTTGCTGGGCATTATTGAACAAATTACTTAAATTTTGTGAGTTTTCAATTTTCTCAGCTGTAAAATGGAAGTCAAAACACCAAACCTACCAGATTGTTACAAAGATTAATGATAAGGCTACAAAATTTGCTGGAAGCTAAATGTGGCAGAGAGGAATCAATCTTGCTATAGAAAAATACTTTGTAAAGTAGTAATAATAAATGTTAGTAACAACAATAGCACTATAAGCCAGGCATTTTACTAGTTTTCTTTTTCTTTTTTGCTGTGCTGGGTCTTGATCAAGTCCTCACACCTGCTAGGCAAGTGTTCTACCACAGAGCTGCACCCCTATTCCCTTTTATTTTCTATTTTGAGACAGGATCTTGCTAAATTGTGCAGGCTGCCTCCATCCTTGAACTCTAGATCCTCCCGCCTTGGCCTCCTGAGTTGCTGGGATTATAGGCATGTGCTACTGTGCCTAGCTAAATATGTATTATTTCATTTAATTGTCAAAACAATCTTAAATTGTCAAAACAATCCCATTATATGTTTCAGTATTATTTTCACTTTCAAAAAGCACTTACTAAACACTTATTACACACCAAGCACCGAGAGAATTTTGTGGAAAGGTAAACAGAAGCCTAGGAGAGTTAAGTAACTTGCTTAATGTCAGATAGCTTGTAAGTGGCAGAGTTGGAATTTGAACTCAGATAGCTAACTAGAGGCCAGAGCAAGGGAGGATTCAGGTATGCGAGGGTTTTGGGCATATACAATGTTAGGGTTCTAAGAATATAAAAACATCTCATTTTGAAAATTTTCAAGAACATATGACTGTGAACACATTCCTCGAGTGTCTTAGAGTGTTCTGCAAGTGAGGAGCCTGAGTCAGTGAGGGGCTCTGAAGGTTCACTGCCTTTAAGCGAGGCTTGATGATGCACTTATAGTTCCAGCTCCTTGCGAGGATCACTTGAGCCAGTGTGGGTGAAATAGTGAGATCAGTCTCAAAACAAAACAAAAAAGGAAATCCCTTTTGATGCCATACTCTTAGCCACTATAATTTATTTCCATCCAAGTTACCTTAGTAAAAATGATTATATATATCTTTGAATTGAAATGTGGGAATAACACTGTCTACCTTGAAGGAATAAAAATAAACATACATGAAGAGTTTTTAAATTAGAAAAAGTCTGAAATTATAGAAATCTGTTGTGTTTTATGGATGAACCTTCAATCGGTTGACGAACTGTACCTATGGAACAATTAAAAAACAATTCTATACTCTCCTCCATGAAATTCTCCCTGACATCAAGCTCCTTCGTTGGATGATCTTTTTTCTCTGTGCCTAGGGCATCTTCTATATCCTCTATTGTAACAATTATTTCACTGTGCTGGAGAGACTTTTGCTTTTTTTTTTTTTTTTTTTTTTTTTTTTTGTTTAATTAACATTCCTAGCTTTCCAAACTGTACATGCCCTATAAACTGAGATCAGGTCTCTTCATCTTTTTAATAACTCACAGCAGGGACTCAGTAAGTACTCAAAGAGTAGTTACTGAATAAATGAATTGTTAACAGTTTTTACAGTACTCTAAAATTCAGTGAATTAAAAATCTGATCATCTAAAAAATTAAGTTTGGAGCCAGTACGGGTATAAATGAAAATTGTAAAGAGCTATAAAAATCTAAGCATGAATATTTAAGAAATGTCATTAACAGTACCATTATACTGTAATGGCATTATAACACTAAGTGAATGGAAATAGACATTTAACCAATTTACTCTCTTTTATGGGTTGGGTGTCCAAGATTCACGTCCTTCCTCAAACCTCAGAAAATGACCTTAGTTGGAAATAAGGTCATTACAGATGCAATTAGCTAAGATAAGGTTATCTAGGAGACCAGTGGGTCCTTAATTCAGTATGACTAGTGTCCTTAGAAGAGATACAGACACATGAGAAGGCGATTTGCCTTTGACACGGAGAGATAAAGGGGGCAGCTGAAAACCAGAGTGACAAGGATTGCTGGTCACCCCCAAAAGCTAAGAGGCAAGGTAGGGTTCTCTTCTACAGGTTGCAGAAGGATTTCAAACTTCTAGTCTCCAGAGCTGTGTGACAATCTGACCTAACGCACCCCTGCTCCCTTCCCTCTTATTCACTATGCTTATCAGTGCATGAAATGATCTTATTTCTGTTTGCTTATTTGTTTATTGGCAACCTTGCTATGGGCCATAAGATCCTTGAAAGCTGGGCTCTTGCTGTGTTTATCTTTGTAGACCCAGCACCTGAAGAAACTCCTAGCACAAGGTAGGTCCTCAAGAAGTGTGAGTGGATCTAGTCCAACCATAAACTAAAGGCAATGCTTAAAGAACATGAATGGCAAAGAACGAAGATAATTTCACAAACTAATGATATTTTCCATTTGATTGAGAAAAAAACAGGATTGAAAATAATGGGACTGGATTTTTTTTTTTATCTTTTGAGACACTGGGGAGCTGAACCCACGCCCTCGTGCATCCTTTGCAAGTGCTGTGCCACTGAACTGCATGAGACCGGGACTCACTGAGTCAAGCAGGCTGCCTGCGGCTTTGAACCTGCGATCCTCCTGAGTTGCTGGGATTACACGGTACGCCACCACACCTGGCTCTGGGACTGAATTTGAACAACGGGCACACCAGAGCTGGTGCTGTCAAGTGAGTTTTACCCCTTTTCAGCACAGTCAACTCTGGCTCAAGACTTATGCCATCCACTACACCACTGCTTGACATGTTTTTTCAGAGGCGGGGCGGGTTTCTTCATTCGCCACTGCTGTGAGAACCTGAGGTTCAGTTCTCAGGGTGATGTGATTTGGAGAAATAACCAAAAGCAATGTGGAGCCAAACTTAGTAAAGGAGGCCAGAGATAAAGCTGGGTAACAACAATATTTTAAAAAATAGATGTGTTTCTTAAAAAACAAAAACAAAAAACGAAACGAAAAAAACAATTTCCCAGAGCTGGAAAGTCCTCTGAGGCAGGATACTGAAAGCAAGGAAAGAACAACGTAAATGAAAAACGAATTCACGGGGATGGACAATGTGAAAAGTCCCTGCAGAGAGCATCGCTGCCGCCTTTCACTCCCCGCGGACTCCCAGCAAAGGCCCCCTACGGAGCGCACGAACCCGAGGCCCGGGCCTCGGCCACCCCGTACCGACCGTCAGGAAGTCGTCCCTCCGATAGGCCTGGAAGGTCTGGTCAAACCCGAACGCCTGAGCCCGGATCCGGCCCAGCATGGACCTGCGGCGGGGTTGGGAGGGACAGAGAGAGTCAGGGGGCGGCGCCCGGCGGAGTGCGAACTCCTGCCCCACCGTCGGAACCCGCCCGCCCGCCCGCGCCTGCGCCTACGCCTACGCCGGGGGGCCCGGGGCTCCCCTCCGCCGGCCCCTCACCACTGGCGGAGCCGGCTGGTGGTTTCCGGGGCGCTCAGCGACGGGAAGGTTTTCTGAGGCAGGAACCTGAAGTAGTAGCCACTGGTCACCCCCGGCTCCCCAGCCGCCATGCTGCTCCCGGCCATTTCCATGGAGACGCCTTGGCCTTCGGGGCGTGGCGACGGCGCGGGGGCGGGGCGACGCGGCTGCGCGGCCGAGAGTCCCGCCTCCAGCAGGGCGGGGCTGGGAGAGGACGGCGTCGCGTGGGACTTCCAGGGCGCCTGAACGTCAGCGTTGCTAGCGCCAGCCTCTGGGCTACCAGACCCAGTGTGGCTGAGGAGAGCGAGGGGTCAAGGATGGAGAGAAACTGCCAGTCGGTATTTGTTGACGTGAACGCTTTCATCTCCCTGCTTGGGTTGGTGTCCTAATCTTAAATGCTACAGTCTCAGATTGAAAATTGTTGAAGTTTGATGACTCCAATGTTTCTGAAGAAAAAAATTTTAACTAATTATGTTTAGAAGACCCGCCTTTGTGACCACTTGCAAGGTATTCTCTTTAATTATGTGGCTTTTTTCTTTCCTTCTTTCTTTCTTTCTTTCTTTCTTTAAAAGTTACTTCTTAGCAGGTGCTTGAAATTCCAGGGACTCAAGATGACAGCTTGTCCAAGACTAGGGCAAGGAAGGAGGGAGGGATCTGGCAGAGGAAGGCCAAAATTGGAGAAGATGGGGTGGAGAGGAGCATCTGTGTGGAGGGATGGAGGGGGAGAGGTCAATCTCAATGTAAATAGCACAACTTAGCATGTTGGAAAGATAGGAGAAGATAACCCAAATAAGCATAAGAGTTTAACTACTTACTAGCCCTGAGGCTCCATAAACTTTGTGCATGGATGAAAGTATTGCTGGAAGTGATGTGAAGGGTCCATAATGGGAAAATCCATTGCTCTGTTACTCTGTACCCCATCATCATTTACCAATAAAGGGAGGAAAAAAAGATACGCCATAAGCATTTAAAAATAAAGGGCTGGGGATGCCCTGGTTCAACCCCCAATATTGGGGGATGGAGGAGGAGTTATAGCTGAAGCCTGAAAAAAGTTTCCATATACACCACACCTTGCCCTTCAACAAGAAAGTTTTCTTTCTCCTTCCTTCCTTCCTTCCTTCCTTTCCTTTCCTTTCCTTTCCTTGAGGATTGAACCCAGGGTCTTGCTTATACTTTGCCAGGGCTCTACCACCGAATGCATCCCTAGCCATTTTTAATTTTTTGTATTGAAACAGGGTCTTGCTAAGTTATGCAGGCTTCTATTGGCCTGGAACCTGAGATCCTCCTGTCACAGCCTCTCCAGTAGCTGGGATCACGGGTGTGCGCCACTGCGCCCAGGCACTAGAAAAGTTTATTTTCTGTTGGAAATTGCCCTTTTTAGCTATAGATTTTTTTTTTCTGTCTAATAGCTATATCTGGGCTTTAGAATGCGGGGATAACTCCCCCTACCTCTTTATTAACTTCCTCTTTTACCCCTGTTGTTAGATGCTCATAGGGAACCTATGTACAACAGAACCAAAACCTCCCTGATACTGTGCCATGCACTGCACTATGACAGTGCTTTTCTGCTATTCATAGGGTTTTCAATGGCTGATTTTTTCAGGAGTGGATTGCCAGGTCCTTTTCTGGTTTTTGTGGTGCTGGAGATTGAACCCAGGGCCTCAGAGAGTGCAGAGCAGCACTCTACCAACTGAGCCAAGCCCCAACCCCCTCCTTTACCCCTAATCCTTAAAAACTGATGGTGATTATTTTTTAGCAGCAACAGCAGAAGAGGGAGAGAGAGAGAGAGAGAGAGAGAGAGAGAGAGAGAGAGAGAAAAGAAACACACACACTGGAAGGGAAGACAGAGGGGGAGAGGAGATGGGGAGTGAAGTGGGGAGAGGGAGGGAGGGAGAAAGAGAATGAGTGAGAATATGAGTATCATCCTCTTTCTTTGCTATTCCATCACACCACTATGCCAGTTTATCCTTCTGGGTTATTTCCAATTTGAGGCTACTATGAAAATAGTTGTGAACATTACGACGAGGTATATGTATTTCTTTTTTCTTTTTTCTTTTTTTGCTGTCATTATCTCATGTATAACTATGTCTTTTGATGGATTTGTGCACTTATTTCTGTTGCAAATATATCCAGAATTGGAATTGCTTGGTTACACAATTTAAGCATGTCTACTTTTACTATATTCTGCCAAATTTTTTCTCCAAAGCAACCAGTTTATGCCCCAACCAGCAATGCATGAGATTTCCAGTTGTTCATGTCAACATATGGTATTGTCAGTCTTTCAAAATTTTAGCTATTCTGGGGTTATGTTGGTTTTTCATTGTGATTTTCAATTTCTGTTTCCTTGATAGCTGATGTCTTAAGCAACTTTTTATAAGCTTACTGACCATTTGGATATCTTCTTGTGTGAAATACCTATTCAAGTGTTTTGCCTGTTCGTGTGGAAGAGTTGCTAGTTGTGGTCCTGTTAATTTTTACAAAGCTTTACATACTATAGAAATGAGTCTACTGCCAGATATATGCATTGCAAATATTTTCTCTGATAGTAGCTTACTTGTAGCTTTGATGATGCCCAGAAATTCTTAATTTTAATGAAGTATAATTTATTACCTTTTTATGTGTCATATTTGATTTTTGCATAAACAAAATCATGAAGATAATCTCACATTTAGGTCCATAATCCACCTCAAAAGAATTTTCTTGAAGCTCAAGAAGAGTTTTACTTCTTTCTTTTCAATATTTGTGCATCCCTCCTCCTCCTTTGTTTTTGTGTACTAGCTACAACTTCCTGGATGTTAATTTTTGAGACAGGATCTCCTTACATAATCCAGGCTGGTCTTTAACTCCTTGGGGTCAAGTAATTCTCCTGCCTCAGACTCCTCAGTAGCTGGGACTACAGGTAATGTGCCACCCTGAAGTACTAACCTAGCCAGTATACTGTGTGTCCACTTATTAGTTCCTTCTACCCTTATTTCACGCTAATCTAACCCCTCCATTTATCCAGTTGCTCAGTTTGGAAACCTGGAGCTTTTTTTCACCCAATCTCTTCTTATCCTTCCCCATCCTTCATCATATCAAATTCATCACTGTATTCATCAGCTTTTCATCACTATAAGAAGATACCAGAGGCGGGCTACTGATGGTGAAAAAGATATTTGTCTCAGTTTTGGAGACTGAAGTATGGCACAGGATCTGGTGACAGTCCTGTGACAGAGGTCCCCATGACAGCTAGCAGAGTTAGTGCAAGAGCAGAGATTATATCTCCAACAGGAAGCCAGAGAGAGATTCAGGGGTCAGGTTGAGACTTTGATTGCAGCTTGCTCTCAGAGGAACTTGCTGAGAAGATCAGCACTCTCTTTTGAGGTCCATGCTTCCCACTTGTACCCACCCACTTCTTAAAGATGCCACACCATCTCCCACTACTGCTGTGTGGGGGACCAGACTCTTAACACATGATCCTTTGGGTGATAAACTGTATCCAAACCATAGCAACCACTAAATCTTCCCATCTTCTAAATGAAAATGCAGTCTGTCCACTTGTCTCCAGGTTCTACTGTTTCACTTCAGTCCAAGCCTGGACGATCTTTCTGCTGGGGTGACTATGAGTGTTGTTGTTGTTAGGTGCCGTTGAGTCGAGTCCGACTCATAGCGACCCTATGTACAGCAGATCGAAACACTTGCCGATTCTGTGCCAGGCAAACCATCTTATTTATGTTTAAGCCCATTGTTGCAGACACTGTGTCAATCCATCTGGTGGAGGGTTTTCCTCTTTTCCGTTGACCTGCCACTCTTCCAAACATGATGT
>VMDO01012376.1:0-55157 GCA_007922755.1 Pedetes capensis | reverse complement strand
TTCTATTCCTTTTTCAACTCAAGAATTTATGTTGGAGTAGACAAAAAAACAAAAAGTAAATTAAAAAGCCTTTACAAATCTCTATGAACTGTCTTAGAGGGGGAGCTTGTATTTCATTGACTGTAGTTTATGCAAATAGGACCAGAGGAATTAACATATTGGAAGGAGCTGACATTTGTCCTGATATATTGAATCGTTAGCATGACAGAATCACTTAAGCTGGATTCACTAACATCAGGTTTCCTCTCATTATTGACCCCTACAGAGTAGGCTCTGACAAGTAGAACTGCTGCAAAGTTCATTAATAATGTGGAATAAATCAATTGTTCAGGAAATACTAAAAACAGATGACACCGAACTCATACATTCTGCAAATTCAGCACAAACCCATCTCCACCAAGGACACAGAATCTGTCCTTTTCTGACTTACCCATGGCACCTGGTCTGAGACTTTGTTTCCTCAAGCACCAATATGGTCTGGCTCCTGGTCCTCTGCGAACAGAGTAGGCCAATGGTCAGTCAAAAAGAAATAGCTTCAGGCCTGGTAAGAAAGAAGGTGGAAGCTTTGAAAAGATTTAAGAACAGGAAGACCATGATGGACATGATTCAGGATGTATGCTTGGGCTTTTCTCAAATTCATGGTTAATATTTCAAACATACTATTCATGTGGGCTTAGATCCTAACTAATGACTAGGCTTGTGGGGGTTAAAGTATATTGTTGGGAATAGTAAATTGTATGGTCAAGAACATAACCATTATATATGGTAGATGCAGGGCAGTTACTTCTAGGATGTGAAGTATCCTTATTGGAAGGGGTTGGATCCTGTGGCTACAGGCAACAATGTATCTTCTAAATAAAATCTTTACTTTTGCTACTAACATCCCCTCAACATTCTTCAACTTGTAACCATTTAAATAATTTTGTCACCTAGAAGTTTTAGTTTAAATTTGTCCATGCTCTAAAAAATCTTGACCTCTGTGTGTGCCCATGTTATGCAATATAATCAGCTTATGTTGGTCTCTGCTATCGAGGACAGAAATAACATGGATCAAGGAAATCCACAGAGAATCCCAAAATAAGCTGATTTTAGCCAATAGATTCCACTTCTCACCCACCAAGCCCTAAATTGAAGCTCTTTTCCTTGATTGATTTTTCTCCTCTTCAGGACTGCTTAATAGAAATGCTAATGAGCAGTGCAATAACGAAAAGGAAAGGGGAAAGAGAAAAAGGAGAGAATCAACAGAACAGAATTATCCACGCACTAGGGAGCTGCCCTTAATCTTCTGAGAATGAGTTATCCCTGTTCTTAAAGTTGACTGGTCCTACTTTGTCCTGCTACACTTTGTTTCTTTTTTATTTCCTTTGCCCAACTACCTAGTTTTATATAAAGCAGATACAGCAGAAGAAGGAAGCATCCAACACTACAGATGCAATTTCTTGAGGAAAAAACGAACATGAAAACGTTTCCAATTAAACTATTTTACAGAGAGGGAGTAAAGATAGTGTTTGCATAAAACCTAAATTTCCTTGGTATGGGGGGTATATCTCCATTGACATCATTTCTTTTCAGTTTCCAAAATATATGTGCTATCTGTAAAGATTTCATATACCTCAGAACTTGTTTGCAGCATTTAGGGGAAGGCTCTGGGCACACAAGTCAGCAGCACTGGCTGGGCATGTGGCCTTGCTGGTGCCTCCAGGTCCCTCAGCTCTCTTCAGAGGAGGCATCCCGGACCATGCAGACAAGAATTCCCTACTATTCCTTATTTTTGCACCTACTTATTTCCTGTCTAGCCTTTGTCACAGTATATAGTTTTCCTGTTTGTTCTTTTATTGGCTGCTTTTTAATTTTTTTAGCTTCCCCCCCATTTGAATTCACACTCCAACAGGGCAGTAATTTTGTCATTATTTTCATCATACTGATTAGTTCATAGTAAAAGAATAGTAGTTATTTGTTAACTGTGTGAATAAGTAAGAATGTGAGAACAAAATTTAACAATCTGAAGTAAATTTGCACTTGATTTCACAATATATTTAAATTATTTCACTTTGAAAAAAGTAGGACAAGAATTATAAAAGGTACCATGCATGTTTATTTATACAAGAAATCGAATTCCAAAACCTGGCCATAACAAAACAGGAAGTAAATTTATATACATATATGACAAAAAAAAAGCTTTGACCCAGTAATTTTTCAATTAACTGTGCAAGTACCACCCCAAAGTACTTTAGAAAAGAAGGCTTCTTTTCAAATTTATAAAGCAATGATAATCAGATTGTCATCAGATTCTTAGTAAATATGTGGACACTGAAAGACAATAGAATAATAACTTCAATATTCTGGAGTAAATTCTCAGGCAAAACTAGCATGGGCTGTGAATGAGGGTACTCACTGTGATGGCAGGAAGTTGGGGGCAATCTAGGTGGTCATCACTTGGGGTAAAGTATGACCGACATGCCTCATAGAGTATTTGCAGCCATTAGAAGCAAGACATACATAGAACGACATGGATTATTCTTAAAAACAGTAAGTGAAAGAAAACTAAGAAAAAGTGAAATTCATATTGCACAATAAGCCTTCGGTAAAAGAGAAGTACACATACTCAGAACAGCAATACACATTTAAACAAAAATATACACTCTGAATACATTGCAATGGGTCCCAAATAGAAAAAGGCCTGTAGCCGTACCATTGTGGTGTTTGATCTCCTCAGATCTCAGAAGCTAAGCAGAGTCCTGCCTGGTTAGTATTTGGATGGAAGACCGCCTGGGAACACCAGGTGCTGTAGGCTTGGGAGAGGAACTTGGCAACCCACTCCCAAAAAACAATCAGCCATTGAAAACCCTATGAGTAGCAGAAAAGCACTGACAATAGTGTTTCATCTGTTGTATATAGGGTTACTATGAGTTGGACACCGACTTGATGGCACCTAACAACAGCAACAACAAATAGGAAACAAAGGGAAGAGAATTACTGGAAGTAGAAGATAATAAATACAAACACACATAGATTTATACATAATATGCATTCACTTATATAAATATGTATGTACATGTATGTATACAACAGAGGCTTCTCTCCCTCAATTCAAAAGAAAAAAATATGGATGTCATCAATGCTTGAACTTTGATAGAATGAGAATGTTCACCAAAATGCTGGCAAAATAATTGAACGTCTATGGCCCTCTGATGATGGCTCAAGTCATGCAATGCTATTAATTCAAGATTCTTGTGCTATTAGGAAAAAAGCAATCCCCACACCATCCACACAAGTCACCAATTTCTTCAAGTTACTAGTCTTCAACCTTTTGAGTTCCTGTCAGATTTTAATAGCTATTTATGTGACAATATGTATCAGGAAGTGTTCCAAGAACTTGATAAGTGCTAATTCACATAATCCTCCTAATGCTTCTGGTAGGTGGGTACTACCATTACCCACATCTTACAGAAGACGAAGCTCAAGAAGCTGTAAGGGTCTCTATGAGTCGGACATGACTGGATGGCACACAACAACAACAACAAGGTCCTGGAGCTGGGCATGTGGAAGAGCCAGAAAGTATTTAACCATTACTCTCCACAAAACTGCCTCATAGATGAAGCAAAATAGCCAGATGCAAAAATATCTATATTAACACAGATTCAGAGTCAATGCCTTCTCATAATTAATTAAAAGGTGGCAAAGTGGATTAAAATATCACCTATTCTTGCTGGGCACTGTGGTATACACTTATAATCCCAGCTACTCAGGAGGCTGAAACAAAAGGATCTCAAGTTTGAGGCCAAAGGCAGCCTGTGCAACTGAGACCCTGTTTCAAGATAAAAAATCAAAATTGAAAAGGGATTGTGGATGTGACTCAGTGGTAGATTACTTGCCTAATCCTCGGTTCAACCCACAATAACTGAAAAAAAATCAATTCTGAGAAAAAACATTATCCTAAGTAAGTAACTGTACATATCACTTTAGTGTTCTTTCTAGTAGTAGAGGACACTGAACTCAGAGAGGTTAGTTAACTTTGTCCATGTCACATAGATAGTAGGTGGCAGAATAAGGATATAAATCCAGGCAGATCTACCTCTTTGCATGACTCCATGGAGGATCACACAAATTATAGTTTATGTGAATGATACCCTGGTATGTAAGCAATATGATCAAAAAATATGGTGAATGCCTACTTTTAAAACAATTATTACAGTAAAAGACACATTGCCATTAATTCCCCCCAAAAAAACCTACTCCCCCTGGATTTGAACACTTATCACTTTTGCCATTTTCTGAGGCAATTCTGGAAGTGCTCTTTCATGAGTGACTTTAGTTTCATCCTCCATGTGACAATGGTCTGTGTCACACATCACTTTTGGAATAGCAATTTCTATCAAATAAAAACATTACAGTGTTTCCCAACCACCTATTCACTGAATCTGGCACTGTGAGACTTGTAGCTCTTCCTTGAAGTCAAAATAACCCTGAAAGGCACACTTTTTTTTTTCTTTCAGTACTCAGGTGTTGAACCCAGAGCCTTGCACATACTTTGCAAGTGCTCTACACTGTGCTGCACTCCTAACCTACTTTCTGTTTTTTCTTTTGAATCTGGGTCTCCCTAAATTTTACAGGCTGCCTCTGGCCTCAAACTTGCCTCCCAAATTTCTGGGATTACAGGTGTGTGCCACTGCGCTTAGCTGAAAGGTAAACAATTTTAATTGATTCAGGACATCCAGGCAGCCATGACAGTACAACCAAAGATAGTCACAAAAGAGGACTTCAAGAATTGCTTTGGAAAGTGGCAAGAATGATGGGAAAAGTGTATTTGAAGCCAGGGGGAGTATTTTGAGGAGGATGGTCATACGGTAAGAATTTTTTTCATTTAAACATTCCCTGTATCTTTTGATCATACCTCATATGTGCTAGCTATGACTCTAAGTCTATCTGAATCCAAATCCAGTGCTCTTCCCACTGCAAAGATTTAGATTCAAATAGGTCTTTATACCATAAGCAAATACAGTGCAAATGACTGCAAAGCATTGCCACAGATTGGCATTTCAATTCTATTAGATCTTGAGTATTTAGTACTCAGATTGCTCCTTTAATTCAGGAAGATGATTTCAGCATGCTCTCCTTTGCTCCATACCTGTGGTCTTCAAATTATAAATTCCATCAGGCCACCACAACATTATGAAATTCATTAAGTATTTAGGGAAATGACTCTGACAGATATTTCAAAGCACTGGGGAAAAAAACCCTCTTCATTCTTAATCGAATAATCAAAGCATAGCTTTTAAATGGTTTTCTCAGATAGCATATAATCAATGTTAGCAAGCATTTTATACCTTTATCCATCATTCAAGAGTTATTCAGTTTCTAAAGTGCCAGTTATTGTTTGACTATATTCTGTTTAAATAGTTTTAGATTTAGCCAGAAAATTCTGTGATTATGCAACCACAATATATTTGAGTTGACTTTTACCATCTAATTATATTCTTCTCAGTGGTTCATCTTTCTTTGCTCTATTGATTACTTTTGTTAGTATCTTTCCAATGGATTGCTAATACCTGTTGGAGACAGTAAACACTGCACTCTGGGGATCAGCAAATTCTCCACATAATCAAAAGGCAAGTGGTACAGCAAGAAGATTCAGTGGGGGCTAAGTCATATGATAGGTCCATGGCAGACGTAGAAGGCAGGGGTGGGGCTCTCTCAGAAGTGCTATAACCTGAGGACCCATTTCCCTTGCATACAGCAGCTATGAGGATCATGTAAAGCCCCCTCCACTCAAATATTGCCTTGGAGTTTTTCTCAGGAAATCGTGACTCTCCCTCCATCCCACCTACTCTGTCCCTAATAGAAAATAAGTAAATAAATTATAACTCCTGCCTGGTAAAAGAATACTATAAAGTAAGTAGTAAAATGCTTTTGAACCCTTAGAAATTAAGAAGAGATGGCTTCAACACTGGTTAGCTCAACATGTCAGTAGAATAACAATAGTGTATGCTTACAGTGTTCTTATGATGTGCTAGGCACTGAAGTGGCTCCCATATATTCAATTTCATTAAACATGTATAACTACCTTATGCTAATTTGCTCTATTTTATTAGGATGGAAAGGGAAAAAGTTTGGGGGAAACTCAGAATTTTTAAAACTAACTGGCAATTCATGAAAACTTACTAGGTGCTAAAGCCCTATCTTTATAGGTATTAATACACATAATCTTGTTTTTTCCCTATTTGACAAATAAGGAAACTGAGACACAGCAATAAATAGATGAGCAGTGTAGATCCATGCCTACATGCTTAAACATTGCTATTTGTCTGGAACTGACAAACATTTAGCAGAGGAAAGCATACTGGGTTATCATTTCTATAATCTAAACAATTAATCCAACCAAGTAAATATTATACCTATCAAAGAGCAGTAACATAAGGGTATATTACATGGCAGCAAATCTTAATAACCCTAACCAAAGGAATCCAGACACAACTGTACATAATTACATGTCTTGATTAGAGTCTAGTCATCTATTTTCTTAAAAAGCCTTTTTATACCTAATTCTAGCACTAATACCCTTTCCAACATGTGTAACAATTCCCTCCTCTGGAATTCCAACCTCTTCTATTGTTACATTTCTATTGTTACACCCTGGCACAATTTTTCTATTGCACATTTATCTCTCCCACTAGGCTCTATCTTCTCCCTATAGTTCAGGGACTTTGTTTTGTTTATTTCTCTGTCCCTTGTATCTTGGACAAGGTTGGGCACAGAGCTGGCCTTAAAATACTATATATTAAATGAATAAATGAATGGTGGCCCTTCTGAGGGAATTCAATATCACTGAGGTAGATGGGCCCAATCTATTTTTCACATTTGTAGCAACAGAAGTGTGAATAGGTGATGAACGCTAAGCTATTGGGAGCAGGAGAATCTGCCTCTGGGACAAGTGGATTACGGGGATGGCTTCAATGTTCACAGTTTTATGTGTCCATCCCTTTGCAATATTTTACATCTCCTCTCACCAGTACATGAACAAGGGCTGGCCCAAGACTTTCTTTGGAAAATAGAGTATGGCAGAATTGGTATTATGCACATTCTTAACCTAAAACTAAAAAGTCTTTGCTTGCTTCTCATGCTCATAAAATCCATGCCTGGTCATGACAAGTATGTAGTCCAGTTGCTCAGTCATTCCAACTGATAGCCAGTCATGTAAGTGAGGACATCTTAGACCACCAGCTAGCTAGAGATGCCTGAATGAGTCTGGCTGAGATCATCTGAGTCCCCACCAAGTCAACAGAACATCATGGCAGGCCTATAGACCCACACCAATAATAATGATTGAATATTATTTTAAGTATTGAATATTGGCACAATTCATTATGCAGAAATAGTTATCTGATATGTGCAACTTTGAAAAGATTTTGTTGGACTTGTCGATATAATGCAAAAGAGAAATAAATTCCTTGAGCCAAAAAGATAATTTTAAAATAATCAAAACATACCCTCAGATCAACAGAACACATATTATAAAGAGATGATATATTCAAACTATATATTCAGAACTATAGCATGTTCAAATCCCAGCTCCTTGTGGCAACATGGATGGTACTGGAGGACATTATATTAGGTGAAATAAGCCAGGCACAGAAAGACAAATTTCCTACCCATTTGTGGGAGCTAAAGAGTTGATCTTAAGGAAGTATAAAATACAATAGTGATTACCAGGACCTGAGAAGGAGAAGAGCAAGTGAAGGACAGAGAAGTGTTAGTTAATGAGTACAAAAATGCAGTTAGATGAGAGGATTAAGTTCTAATATTCAATAGTATAGTAGGATGACTATACTTAGCAATAACTTACTGTACATTTCCAAATAAGTAGAAGAGAATATTTAAGTGCTCCTAACACAAAGAAACATTAAATGTTTGAGGTGATAGATATGCTAATTATCCTAACTTGATCATTATATCTTGTATCAGAATTTCACACTGTACACCATAAATATGTACAACTATTATGAGTTACTGAATTATTTTTTAAAAACTACAAAGACTCCATAATCTTAGAAAGTACTTAATATTTATCCATCTACTCATTCATTCATCAAGCATTTTAGAGTCTATCATGTGCCCAACACAGTCTTGTACTTACAAATAAAGACAGTATGAAGACATTCCCTGGCCTAGAAGAGTTTACAGTCTGTCGAGGGAGGTGGATCTCTATGGAAACGAGCCCAATAAAGCATTACAGGTGCCATAATAAACATACAGTAGAGGCCCAAAAGAAGGAGTGGTCAATTCTACACATTTGAGTTTAGAGGTGGAGGTTGGGGAACTGAGGGGGTGGGATGAGGAAAATCAAGAGAAACTTCAGACAGAGCCCCTTTGAGTCAATCTTCATAGCTGAGTCTTTGTTCCCTAGTTGGATGGAGAACCTTCCAGGCAAAAGAAGTAAACAAGGGCAGGGAAGTATGGACCCTATTGGTTCATTCTAGGAACTGCAGTTTTGGGTGATTGGACCATTTGGTCCCAGAGAAACCAGGATAGAAACAAGGTTACAGGTATACACTAGTCTGCCTTGGTTAATCCACCTTGAACAATACCACACGTATAAAATTCCTTGCTGGTTTCTTTTTGTAAGTTGAGAAGAATGTAAGCTTCTCACAGTGGTGTACCAGGGTTTATAGCCTTATCCATCCTTGCTGTTCCAGCCACCTTACATTGCTCTGGATCCTTTCTGCATCATCAACTCCCTTTCCATATAATTCTCTTCCCTTCCTTCTTCAACTTTCTAATCCAGAGGTCTCAACCTAGTGGCTGTGAGCTGTATGCAGTTTATGCTCATATTTTGTCTGTCCATGGATGGTTTAATAATAAATTATTTTTCAACACTTAAAAATTTGGATATTTAATAAGGAAAAAACTTGATTTCTGCTTTCTCTAGGGAAAAAAGGATTATCTAGCTATCACTTTTGAAAACAAGAACTGGTTATAGTCTCCATCACCCTTTAGCATCTCTTGAATACTGAAGCTTAGCCTCTGTTGCTATCAATCGTATCACTTTTGCTGTTGTCTTTTTTACAGACCAACTAAGAATACAGTGAATGCCAAGGGCATTAGACCCAGATTACATGGGTTTAAGCTCTGATCATGTTTTTTCAAGGCAATGAGATCCTAGATTAATTGCCAGATCTCTTTCTGCTTCAATTTACTCAACAGTGAAATAGAGGTGATAATAGTAAGAACAGTAATAGTAGTCAAAACTAAATAAAGTGCCAAGAACAACAAATGTCTGCTGCTGAATTGCTGTTTTATTATTTGAATTTTTTTTCACTTACCTTATGTTCCTAACTGGTTTAGGAGTTTGAGTTTGCACACCTGACCTAATCAAATCCTACTGCCTTTTTAACAGCAACTTAAGCCAGCACTGGGACACACATATCCCAGCGACTTGGGAGGCAGAGACAGAAGGATCACAAGTTCAAGGCTGGAGGCAGCCTGTATAACTTAGCAAGACGTTTCCAAAATAAAAAATAAAAAAGGTGCTAGGGGCACAGCTCAGTGATAGATCGCTTGTCTAGGAAGTGCACAGTTCTGGGTTTGACCCACCAGTACTGAAAAAAAAAATAATAATTCAAAGACTATTTTTGTATGTGTGTGCATCCGATAAGTACTCTTCATTGTGGCCTATATTTATTTGCCCCTCTCACCTGAGGGGGAGTTTCATGGCCATGTCTTATTCAATTTTGTTTTAATCTTCTGATTCAAGCAAGCACTTGGTGCATTAAAACAGCTCAAAAATTGTCACCGAATGACACAAATCTCTCTAAAAGCACATATGTACAATTGAATTTATATTAAGCACTCTGTCCTTATTTGTCTGATGCTTTGTAAAAGTTCTTTTGACATCATCTGTGTGTGAGCCTTTGTCTCTCAGCTATGCTGTGCCTGGACAGCAGAGGTTGCATCTTCCTTTCTTTTGAGTTAAGCCTTCATACATGATATGGTTGCACGTTCTTGCGTTTAGATTCATATACATGCCTATACTACACATAATAGAATTATGAATGCTTAAATTCAGCCAGATTCAGATTCCAGGGACAGGTTACATGATCACATGCCATGTCCCTGGAATGCAGAATTTGTTGGAGGATAGAAAGGAACCAAGTTCCTCAGCCATGGCTCTTTTATTAACTCTCCTCTTCTATTATCTCTAGTTCATCTAGCAGGGATGGCAGAAAGGACACATTAACATGAGAGAAATTCTCTGACATAATCCAGGCCCTAGCATTAGTCAGAGATCAGGGAAATGCTGTTCAAAATGAAGGAAAGGGGAGGAGGTAATTAACATTTATTGAGCCACAATCATTCATAATACATGGCATACATATGATATCTAATTTCCCATAACAATTTTATGAATTACTGTCTATTTATGAAGTACCTCCCCTTCATATGTGAGGACATTGACACTTCAAGGAGTTATCTGTCAAAGTTATACAGCTCATTAAGTGTTAGAACAAGCCATTGGACACAGGATTGCTAGACTCCAACATCCATGCTCTGTCCACAACATCCATAGCACCTCAAGATAGCAGACTGAGAAAGGAAATGCTAACCATCTAACTAGGATATGAAGAGTAACCAAATATCAATAGAAGAGAGATGAATATAAGAGTGACAGGGCATAGAAGTTAAACATGAGGCACCATTTGTAATACTATAGCTAAAATTAAGTAAAACATTGGAGAGCTTCAAAAATTATCCTTGCACACGAAGCTCATTGGTCAATTTTTTCTATTTTATGCAGTATGAACAAATAGTTGTCTTCTAGACTAGAAAGATTTGGGGAATTTGGAATCTAGATCACAGACAAAACATGGAAAAATTGTGGGAAGAACAGATATAGGATATAGTCAAGTGGATGTTTTTTCTCTTTGTAACAAACCTAAGGAAGATGCAGAATGGACTCTTTTGGTGGCAATCTCATTATTTGTCAAACACTAATTTGTTGTGTTACATTGTTAATGATTTTTTCTGCTGATTTTTATTGATGCTGCGTGTACCAACCACTATTCTAAGTGCATCACACAGGTTATCTCATTTAATCCTCCTGACAATTCTCAGAATTGGAATTATTATTACTGAATATATTACAAGTGAGGAAATTAAGGGACAGAGGTATTTTAAAGACTTAACTAAAGTTACAGAGTTAGGAAGTAAAACAGTGATACCAGCATTGAAAATGCAAGCTGTTTGACTTTAGAGTATGTCATCTTAGTCTCTATGTTACTCCAGTGATGAAGTTTCTGTAGTATTTGCTCCAAACCACTAAGGGATCATTGTACAAGCTTTGACACCCAAAGGCATGCCACATGAGTCTTACTGAAAATCCAGAAGAAGACAAGGATAAATATGTTATTATTTGGGGGACATAATAGTTGTGTACTTCTCAAATGTTAACGGAATCATTACTGCGAGAGTAGGCTTTCCTTCGTGCCAATGACTACAGAGTTCTTCAATAATGAATAATAAGAAATCCCTCAGTGTGAGGAGATTATTTTTTTGTTTTTTCAGTATTAGGAGGACCTCACACATGCTAAGCTAGTGCTCCATCACTGAGCTGTACCTCAGTCCCTTTTGTATTTTTTATTTTGGGACAAAGTCTCACTAAGTTGCATAGGCTGCCTCTGGCCTCAGACTCAAGATCCTCCTGCCTCAGCATTCCAAGCTGCTGGGATTACAGGCATTAGCCACAGTGCTCAACTGGAAATTACTTTTAATAGCCATGTCTATCATTGAACAAGGATGGAGAGGCCAGGCAAGAAGATGAAGCAATTAGATCTTTACATTTAATGGTTCCTCTTAATTTATTTTAAGATGGTATGGTCATTGTGAAATGAGACCTCACACTTAGGGTTAGTGCAGCCCACATTTTCACTGTTAGAGACTTGGAATTATGTGATTCCCTATTTAACTCTTACTACTTTCTGGATATAATCAGGCATTGTAGTCTATTTTCTTCAAACCTAATGTATAGGTTTTTTTGTCCAGTCTATTTGAGGACTGAGAAAGGTCAATAAGAAACCAACCAGAGGCACAGATGTGGCCATGGCTTAGGAGGCTGAGATTGGACAGATGCAGACATTAAATAGGAAAAATACCTGGGAGAAAATTACTTCAGAAGGTAATCGGTGATAGCAGATAACAAGGATGATCAAACTCTATAGACAGGCAAGAATCCAGTCCAGATTTGTGATTTATGAGAAAGTGCTTAAATAAGGAAATGCTTAAATAAGAACTCCTGAGTGATAAGATAATCAAATGTATTTGCTTTGATTCTGTTTTTTGATGTCTGAATATTACCCAGGATGCCTTAATCTTCATTCTTGAACACATGGACAAAGTAATTCAAGGAATCTTTCAAGGCAGGATCCATGTTTATAAGAAATTCCTTCAAAGGCTCCCTTGCTTCTTCTAACTTGTGAGGACACAGCTGAGAAGGTGCCATCTGTGAGCCAGACAGCTGGCCTTCACCAGACACAGAATTCACTGGTACCTTGATCTCAGAGTTCCCAGCCTCCAGATCTCTAAGAATTAATTTTCTGTTACCTATAGGCTAATCAGTCTATGGCATTTTGTTGTAGCAGCCTAAATGGACTAAATACCTAGAGTGTCCTTGTTAGCTAACAATATCTATAATGATCTTGGTGTCAGGGAGAGAGGATAATAGGCCAGTTGTTTTCTACTGATGATTTAGACCAAAAAAAGTTTAAAATATTAGGAATGAATAAATCTACTTGGTATATGCACTAGTCAGAATAGACTAAACAAGACTGAGGTAACAAATGTAGCCCAACATTTCAGTGACTAAAACCACAAAAGTGTGTTTGCCAGTCATTCAAAGTCGAAAGCATGTTAGCTCCCCTCCTCCATCTTGTCACAAGACTATCTGTAAGTTTGGCCTCCAAAGTTAGTAAGGCCAGGGAAGCCCAAGTGAGGGGGTAGTTGGAGATGTTTTAATAGGCCATCCATTAAATTGGTACACATCAATGACACCCACCTCCCTTATACCAGAATCCAACCACTAGGGCCAACTTAGTTAAAATACATAGAGACTAAGCACACGTCAATGTTTTCTGAAATAGAATATGAAGGCAGCTAATGAAGTTGAGTAGGAACTTCATCTAGGATATGGAATTAAGACTAACCAGTTAGGGTTGGTATTGGCCTGATTAGTAGTCAAAGAGCACCTTCCTCTACCTTAGCCTGAAAGCAAAGGAGGTAAAAATGAAGTTCAATCAATTAGGTCAAAATTCGAAATGCAAACTTGTTGTGAGAAAAAAAAGTTGGTATTGTCTAACCCTAGACTGTTATTCCTCTGTCCTATTACTAGTTTCTGTTGTTGTTTTTGCTGTTGTTGTTGTTAGGTGCCATCAAGTCATATCTGACTCATAGCGATCTTCATAGGGTTTTCAATAGCTGATTGTTTTGGTATTGTCCTGGGGCATGGATTGCCACATGCTTCTACCATTTATTACTAGTTAGTATGGTGTTAAAGTCACTACAAATGTTCCACCAGAAAACAGAATCCAACACAGATAGTTCAAGAGATTTTAATGAAAGGACTACTTATAAATGTTTAGATGGAGTCAAGGGAAGCAACAATGGAGGATGAGGCATCCAGAATCCAAGAGTACATTACTGTGTATAGTTCATTCCTGAAAGAGCAAGGAGAAGACACAAATGCTCCCAGATCCTGGTGGGCATGAAACATGGAGGGGGAGCAGCTGACAGCAGCTATGGCCCCAAGGGATGCAGTCACTGCCAGGAAATGTGCCCAGAGCATGGACAAAGAAGGAAGGAAATACTCTGACCTCTCTCTCTTTCTCTTCCAGCCTCTCAGTCTCCTGCCAATACCTCCCATTGGCCCAACAGAACAGCAGCTAGCTAGCAGGAAAGCTGGAGTAGATCTATCTATATTGTCAGCCTCCAGGGGCAATGAGCAAAACAAAATAGGAGTGGAGGGGGGCATGAACACAGAAAAAGAATAATTCAGAACATATGGACAAGACAGATGAAAAATTAACAGACAGCTTTTGAAGAAACGGGAAGATTTATCCATTCCCATTTTATTGAGCAATATCCTTTTTACAATTCCAATTGGCTCCTATTTGAATAGCCAAACATCATAGTGGTAATCTGTAGGTAATACAAGTATCCTAGCAAAAAAAAAAAAAAAAAAAAAAAAAAAAAAAAAAAAAAAAAAAAAAAAAAAAAAAAAAAAAAAAACCTAACTAAAACTAATGTCTTCCTATCAAAAAAGTTTCCAGAGCCTTAAAAGTAGAGCCACATAGAAATGGAGCTTTCTTAAGCAATCTGTTTGAGCTGGGATTTAGCTCAGTTGGTAGAGCGCTGTACTGCAGTCTCTGAAGTCCTAAGTTTAATTCCCAGCACCACAAAAATGGGAGAAGGACCTGGCAATCCACTCCCAAGGCAATCCGGAGACAGTCAGCCATTGAAAACCCTATAAGGGTCCCTATGAGTTGGATACTGGCTCAACGGCACCCAACTACAAGCCATCTGTTTATTTACTTATCAAATCAGCAAATATCCTTTGAATATGTCTAAGTGCCAGGCACTTCACTAGGCACTGAGAATATAAAGATGAACATGACAGGTATGGTCTCTCCTCTCTTGCAGTGTACAATCTGTTGGAAAGGCTAAAGCAGCATAAACAAGGATAGGATGCTGCAGATGGATTTAGAGAGAAGGCATGCACCAGATTATGAAGAGCCTTGGAGGCTACAGTAATGAGTGGGTATTTCACTCTCATTTCAATGGAAAGGCATTGAAGGCATGAAGCCCTGATTTCTACCTATACTTAGAATAGCATGATCCATTTAGGGGTCAAGATTGTCAATCCCTTCATGCTGCTATGTGAAGAATGGACTGGTGGGAGGCATATGTAGAAACAGAGGTGCCAGTGAAAGGACCATTTCAGAATTCATGTAAAAGAGACAAGTGAGTGGATGGGGGTTGAATTCAAAGAAATAGAAATGCCCAAATTCATGGTGCATTTTCAAGACAGAATTTGATCAGTTATAATTTGTTAAAATCAGAGTAAGATCAGCCTCCAGCTTGGAAGAACCCTTATGAGTGCATGGATCTTGCATATGTTGACCAATTGGCTTCATGGATGGTCTCTCTTCTCAGTATTGTGCCATTGTGAATTCAATTAATGTACTTGGTTGCTGTGGCTTCCATTTAAAAAATTACCACAAATTTACTTGCTTAGAACTACAGAGCCTGCAGCCATAGTATTGTGGTTTCCGATTCCATCAGATCTCAAAAGCTAGCGGGGTTGGGCCTGGTTAGTCCTTGGATGAGAGAACTCCTGGGAATATCAGGTGCTATTGGCTTGGGAGAAGGACCCAGCAACCCACTCCCAAAAAAATAATCAGCCATTGAAAACCCTATGAATAGCAGAGAAGCACAACAATAGTTTTCATCTGTTGTACATAGGGTCACTATAAGTCAGACACCCACTCAATCACACCTCACAATAACAACAGAACAACAGAATTTGATTCTCTAAAATGCTGGAGGCCAGAAGTATAAAATCAAGGTATCAACAGGGTTGTTTCCTTCTGGAGGGTCTGAGAAAGAAATTAGCTGTGTGCCCCTCTCTGGCAATCCTTGGCATTCCTTCACTGGAAAATGTATCACTCCCATCTCTACCTGTCTTTACAAGGACTTGTTTCCTGTGTGTGCCTGTGTCTCATCAACTCTTCTTCTCTTTTCTCTTATGTGGTCATTAGTCACTGGATTTGGGGCCTACTCTCAGTCCAGGATGATCTCTTCTCCAGATTCTAATCACATTTCCCAAGACACTATTTGAAGGTAATGTCACATTCATGGGGACCAAAGGGTAGAATTTGGACATATCCTTTGGGGAGATACAATTTAACATACTACCATGAATTTTTTATTTTCCTATGTATAATATGAGAATTATGTCAAATTAAATTAAATGCTGCTACTGGATATAATTTATAAGGCAAAGTACTATTTGTTATTAATATTTTTAAAAGTCATTTTTATCTATTTGAAGGGCAGATTTAAGATTGCTGTTGTCGTTGGGTGTCATTGACTTGGATTCGACTCATAGCAACCCTATGTACAACAGAACTAAACACTACCTGACACTGTGCCACACATATGATCTTATTTTACGTTTGAGCCCATGGTTGCAGCCATTGTGGTTTCTTCTCATTTTGAGTCATGCTACATCAGCAAATGGAGGTCACAGGAGCTTTACTCTATTCCCATCATTAAGGTTGACTCTACTTTGAGGAGACAACTCTTCCACAGTCATTTCTTGAATGCCTTCCAACCTGGGAGGCTCATTTTCAAGCACTATATTTGACAGTACTTCTCTGCTATTCATAGTATTTTCAATGGCTAATTGTTTTGGAAGTGGACTACTGGATCCTTCTCCCTAGACTTTCTTAGTCTGGAGGTTCAGCTGAAACCTGTTTACCACGGGTGGCCCTGCTGATATCTGAAATACTGGTGGCACAGATTTCAGCAACACATAAGCCTCCACATCATGACAAGCTGACAGACATGTGGGAGAGATTTAACATAGTAAATTATTTTAACCATATCTTTTTCACAAATTTTAAGAACAGCAGTAACCATAACTGGAATAATGCCACACTTGCTTTTATATAACACATACTATTACTGCCCGTATATAAGTATACAGGCTGGGGTTTGCCTGCTGTGCACTCTCTGAAGACCCGGGTTTGATCCTCAGCACCACAAAACTGAGAGAGAAAGATACGGCAATCCACTCCCAAAGCAACCCTGAAACAATCAACTATTGAAAATCCTCTGAGGGTCGCTATGAGCCATACACAACTCAACAGCACCTAACAACAACAACATAAGTATATAAACACATATATAGATAAATGTGAATTACCAAGAGATGTGGGAATGTGGGAGGAAAAAAGGGAGGACAAGAACAAATGAGTGGAAAGAAAGGAAGAGTAAGGAGAAAGGACTGGACAGAAAGACAGAGAGGAAGGAATGAAGGGAGGAAAATTCTTTTATGTAATATATGTCATTTCCTTTTGTTCTAGATCTGTTCTCTAAATCTAGATTTTAATGTCACAAAGAAAAGGAGGTCCTAGGCAAAATATAAAAAGAAACACGAAGTTAATACTATGAAGCACTGAGCTCAGGGCTTTTGTGATATTATTTCAGGTAACAGACCTTCCAATCTGGTGTTGTTGATAACATTTCCCTCCTAATGTGACACCTGAGGTTCACAGAGGTTGTGTAACTTACCCAAAAGTCACATGGCTGCTGAAGAAATGATAAACCTAAGATCAAAATCCAGGTGTACCTGATCGCTGCTCCATGGTGCCAGAGACCACTGAACTACATCACTAGATTTGATTCTGTTGACTACTTGAGAATTGTTCCATCCACCCAACATTTACTGGGTGTCCACAAGGTCAGGACACAAACACAAAGTTAAATAATGTGGAATACATTCCTACTCTCTTGAAACTTACATTTTAGTAATATAAATAGTATAGTAATAGACAATGCGCCAGTTAAGTCCATGAAGTCATTTCCAATTATACGACAGAGTCAATGAAACACACTGTTGTGACAAAGTATAAGTGGACAGGAGCCTGAAGAAGTCCACTTTATAGAAATGACCTTTGAACCCAGACTCAAATATAATTGGGAAAAGTGTATCATGTAATGACAGGAGACGAATATCCCAGGCAAAAGGAAGAGCAAGTGCAAAGGCCCCACAGCAGGAGAGTGCTAGAAATGTCTGAGGATAAGCAAGAAGCCAACGAAACCAAGAAAGAGTCAGTAGGTGGAAGAGGCAAGGACGATGAGGAAGGCTGGGACTGAGCCATGTAATTTCCTATGACTGAGGCAAGAAGAAAGAGAACGCCTTTAACTTTAAGTCCAAAGTCAATCATTAAATGGCTTTAGGCAGAGGAATGACAGGATCCACTTATAATTTTAAAGATTTCTTGAGTCCTTCATAGGGGACTAACTCTAAATAGATTCAAAATCAGGTTCAATGCTGTTCCTTTCATACAAAAGAGACATGTTGGCAGCCAGACTAAGTTGGTGGTGACAGAAAGGGAGAGAGAACAAGTGATCAGAGCATATATTCTTGACGGACTTAGATGTGATTAGTAAGGGAAACAGAGGGATCAAAAATGACTTCTTGTTTTTTTGGCTTACTTGTGCAGTTGGGTCATATCAAGGAGCTGAGTTTTAAAAGCTGGCCTTTGCTGTCACACCTGAGCACACTTCCCCTCTGCATTTCTACCATGCATGCTTCTAAAGCCATCCTTCCCTTGGCTCCTCTCCAACTCCTCACAAGCCCCACACCTTTGACTGTTCTCTCTCTCACATACATAAACACACTCTTTTCCATGCAGTCATTTCTTACCCTGTTTCTGAGACATCTCCAATGATTCAGGTCCACAGTTCCTCCTTTTATATTGCAAAATCAGTTATGGCAAAACTAAAGATCACCATCTCTGACTCCCTCATTTTACAGCTGGAAAACTGAGAAAGATCCACAAGAGAAATTTGCCTGGTCAAGGACATGCAGCTACCGTAGGAAAGATAGAGCATGAAAAGTTCTTGATTCCCACCCAAAATCTTTTTGCTGCTGGGCATGGTGGCACATGCCTACAATCCCAGCTACTCAGGAGACTGAGGCAAAAGGATGGCGAAGTTGAGGTCAGGGGCAGCCTGAGCAACTTAATGAGATCCTGACTCAAGATAAAAATAAAAAATAAAAAAGGGGGGCTGGGGATGTAGCTCAGTTGTAGAACACTTGCAAGATATCCATGAGGCCCTGGGTCCAGGATGCTGGTACACCCCCCCAAAAAAATAAAGGAAAAAATAATCTCTTTCCTTTGAATTCAAGCTGGCTTCTAAAATTCCCTTGCCTCCATAGTCTCTCTTCTTCAACTGAAACTTTGTGAGGAAGCAATTGGTCCTCTCATTTGTCTCCCATACATCTACTTTACCTCTCTAGCTAAGGAAGGTCAAAGACTGTGTCATCATTTGGCATTACACACAGTGCTGACTATATCACACAGAGCTATTCAATACACTTAGGGGTTGGCTGATTGATTTGCTGTAGTCCCACATTTGCATACCTAACCTCTCATATTTTCAAGTCTGCGATCTGAATCTACCTAACAGTCAGGTATATCCAGTTCTAGTCTGCTCAAAAATAAGATAAACTATTGTATGTTTTATATTTCTATTATTAACACTCTTACTGAATCTTTTATCTGGTCACCCTATCATAAAGGAAATTGTAGTTTCTGTATTCTTTGATTTCTATTACCATTTCTGCACAAACTAGGCTAGCCTAGGATCTGATATTCTGTCTATTTGTTGCTAAATCCTGGACATCTCATTAGTGATCGATGACCTAATCCTTTTAATAAGCCTTTCAAGAAGGCTTGCTCATTATATTCTCCCTCAGGAAGTCAGTAAGGATGCAGGTGGGGAGGGGAAGGGAGAAATCTAAATTCTCTGAAAACACATCTTAGGTTTAGAAACAAATGAGTCTTGGCCATGAAGAAATGTGATTTCCACCCTTTAAGGAACCATTCAAAATCTGTTCTCAGTTCACTCTCACTGATACAAAAATCTTGGGCTTTTCATCTGGTGCCATCAGACACTATCCTGCCTTTTGCCTTGCTCCAGGACATATTTGAGCAGTTCAAGAAATGCTGTCCCTGGGGTCCAGGTAGAACCACAGAGAAGGAACCCCGCTCATAGACATTTTTAACCTCAACTCCAATTGACACTCTTATCCCAGGTTACCTGACTCCCTACACCCATCTCTAATCTGTTGGTGGTAGTGGTGTTCCATATTTGCCAGATAATCCTGGTCTCTATATATCCACTAACAAGAGACAATTGAGATATACATTTCACCCCATGGGCATTTTCATAATCAATATTTTAACAAGCCAGATAAGTTAATAACTAGATTCATGAGGCTGTATAGTTTAAGAGTTAGGAGATCTGACTTATAGGTCAGACAGACCTGAGCAAAGCTTTGATCTTCTATATATCTGTATGATATTGGGCAAAAAGTGTAACCTCTACAAGTTTCACTCTCTTTATCCATTATTTAAGGATTAAAAGTTTCTCCACATAGAGTTTTTAGAACTAAAGAATTTAACTTTTATGAGATTAGTTGCACTTCATATTTCTAGTGTCATTGTTATAAAACAATAACAGGTTTCTAGAAGTTATAATACTGATGACAGAATCAGAACAAGAGTTCCTTTAGTGACTTTCTAATTTAGAAGAGGAAACAAAAGAAACTCTGGGAAACTGTGTTTGCCCCCATGGGTGGCATGGACAACTGAAAAGGCTAATGGAGCAGCAACTCGATCACTTGAGGAGATGATAAGTTTCAGGAGCATTATCTGGAAACTTTATCTTGCCAACAAAAATAAGCAGGGGCTCTTACATAAAAGAGTTTAAATCTGGTCACTAAACAGTCATTTTGAACAGCAAATACAGATGGACAGTAATATTTACGGTCAATTTACCAGAATCAGGTATCAGATGACCTCTGACACCAGTCACTGCTTACCAAAGAGCTAATTAGCTGTAAAAATGAGGTGACAAGTCAATTGTATCAGCACAAAGGATGAATTTGTCATGTGGGATTTTGCTGGTAGTAAGGGCTGCCATTACAGCTTCTGGGTGGCTACTTTGCCTACAAAAGCAGCTAACTCAGGAGAAGAAGGGGGTGGGGTAAAGTGTGAAGGAAGCCCAGAAGTATTCAGTACCCACTTAGATTGTGATGCATACAGTATTGTCATGGCCCAGAGATACCAAGTTTTACCAGAGGGTACATGAGAGAATGTCAAGCCCAGCAGGTCTATTATTTAATAACCACTAAAAACACAAGCTTTCTTTGAGGATGAATAAAAATGTTATTGCTCACTGTGTCTACCCCTCTGCTTTGGCAAGCAGAACTTTTTTTTCTACAGTGCATCCTTTTTCCCTTGATTCTTAACTTCATGTGTGTTCACTAAAAGTGTTAGAAAACTTAAAAAAAAATGGAGGGAGAAACTATCTACAACTTGTTCATTCCTATATAATCAATGTTAGGATCTTTACATTTTGGTGTAGCTCTTTCTTACAATATGTTAATAAACAAAATTAGAATCAGCATGTACACACAACTTAAGATCTTTCTTAATTTCTCATTATATCCAAAAAGCATATCTTTATGTTACCACATACTAGTAATATGATTTAAACAATTTTATATAATTTCTACTATATGTTCATATTGTCATCTATATAATTCCTATGTTTCCAACTTCTCCAACTTTCAGAGATCACTCCTGTTTAATGACAAGGTAACAATTGTCTCCCCAACCCAACATACAGGATATTCAGATGTTCTTACCCAATATGAGCTGGGAATTCCCAAGGTTTCCTATTCACTCCTAAAAGCTGCCCTGTGTGTCATTTGTCACCAGAGACTATCCCTGCACTTTTACCTAGTTCCTAACCATGGCTCTCTGTTTCAGCACAGAACATCTCTCAAAGACACCTGGGCCCCCATTACCCATTATAAAAAACATAACTGTCACCAAGCAGGCTTATAGGAGTGCAAGTAATGCTGGGGGAGAAGATATACTTCCTCATTCCTCTGTCTCAACATGAACATAAGCCCCTCCTTTATGTTCCTGAAGTCCAAATAAAATCAAGCTGTAACATTGCACAGGATTTTAATAAAAGCTTTTAGCTAACCTGGGTATAATATAGAATGATAACAGGTATCAAGTGAGTTTTTGTGTGGATTTGCCACATGGAAGGAACCACCAACACAATTTTTTTTTTCCCGTACTGGGGGTTGAACCCAGGGCCTTGCACTTGCATGCTTTACAAGTGCTGTACCACTGACCTTCACCCTCAGCCCTTTTTTTTTTTTTTTTCACTTTTTGAGACAAGGTCTCACTAAATTACACAGACTGCCTCTGGTCTCAAACTTGTGATCTTCGGCCTCTGCCTCCCCAGTCACTGGGATTATAGGTGTGTGCCAACATACCTGGCCAGCAACAGAAATTTCTAAGTATCTTCATTTCAGAAGGCCTGACCCAAATTCTAATTTGCCTTCAGAGGAAGAATAATGTTTTCCTTCCTGCACTCTAAGATATTCCAGTCTCTTCCTTAAAATGATTGTTTAGGGTGGAAAATCACCTTTTATTTATTATTTTTTTCCAGAGAAAATTCTCATCCTCAATCAGACAGTGTGGCTGGGCTTCTATGGTCCAAACAAAGTCATACAAGAAGTGACCATATATTTCCCAAAGTCAAGATTCAATGTGTTAGGTAGCAGTGTGTCAAAATCAGGCCAAATATTCCATGTTTTTTTTTTAGCAAGGTGCTAACCTGTAAGCTCCTACAGGTTTGGTCTGGTCATACCATCTCCCAGAAAAAAATATTTAGACAAAATACACACAGCTATCTTTCAAGAACTACAAAAGTTTTGAAATATCAACTTATGAAATTTTTCTTAAAATAAAAGGCATTTCTGTTGATTTGCAAATTCACTATCTACTATAGAACCCCCCCCCCTTACATACACAACTTGCAAAGGTAGGACATTTGACATTTCATCAGAAGTCCCTGCATTCAAGTTCATGGTGATTTCACATTTTTCTTCCTAAGAACAATTTAGGAATGTTCTGTCTACATGTAATGCCTCTACTTCTAAATGATAACTTATAAATAATTGAATGATACTTTGGCAGCATCAAAAACATTTCAAGACCTTTAGGTTACATTCTTACTGTGGGCTGAATTGTGCCCCTCAGAAAAATATGCCTTATCCCCTGGTACCTGTGGATGTGAACTTGTTTGGAAATAGGATACCCGCAGATGTAAATACCTTAAGAGGAAGTCACACGGGATTAGAATGGTCCCAAATCTAATGACTGGTGTCCATACTTAAAAAGAAGAAAAAGTGAAATTTAGACATAGACACCCAGGGAAGATTGTATTGTGAAGGAGGAAATAGAGCTTGGAGGAATGAATCCATAAGTCAAGAAACTCCAAGAGTTAGCAGCAAACAGCAGAAGGTAGGAGACAGGTATAGAACAGATTCTCCTTCAAAGCTCTAAAAGGAATCAATCCCACCAGCACTGGAATTTTGGACTTGGATCTTCCAGAACTGTGAGACAATAAATGTCTGTTCCTAATTTGTTGTGGTTATGGTAGCCCTAGAAAACTAATGCAACTCACTTATTTAACCCAGTGTTTCTCAATAGGGGTGATTTTACTCCCCAGGGGACAGTTGGTAATGGCTGCAAAAGTTTTTAGTAGTCATAACTAGGCACAATATTGAAGGTGGGTAGTGATCATGGATGCTAAGCATCCTACAATGCCCAGGATAGCCCCCATAAAAAGAATCATCCAGCCTAAAATGTCAAGAATGCCAATGCTGAAAAATTCTGGTTTAATTTATCCTTCATTTTTGGAGATTCAGTTTCTCTCTTATTTTTGACTGCCATAAATAATGCACATCATGTTGCACAATTACAGATCAATCACTAGTATCAATTAATTTCATTTAATTTCTTTAAAAATTGTGTTTACTTTTTCATTTTATGGACATCCTGATACTTCTTTTTATAGTACTTGAGTATTTCTTGAAACAGGATAAATAACAAGCACATGAATTGAATGAAAAGGCACAAAAATTTCAAAGATAGTAAAAGTCCCAGTGACTCCTAAGGTTAACCTTTGGTCTTCTCTAATATCCCTCCCACATTTCTTCCATCCCCCAAAGCAGGGAGACTATTCAAGGAACTAGCTCTATCATAATAGCTGGTATTTTTTAAAAAATGCTATTACTCTTAGCCTGCAGCCATACTACTGTGGTGTTCAATCCCATCAGATGTTGGAAGCTAAGCAGGGTCAGGCTTGGTTAGTACTTGGATGGGAGACTGCCTGGGAACAGCAGGTGCTATAGGCTTGGGAGAATAACCTGGCACCCCATTCCCAAAAAACAATTAGCCATTAAAAACCCTATGAACATCAGAGAAGCACTAACAATATTGTTTCACCTGTTGTACATAGGGTCACTGTAAGTCAAACACCCACTCCACAGCACCTAACAACAACGAAATTACTCTTGGTTGAAAAACAAAATCTGTGCTTTTAACAAACTTTTTTTTTTTTTAAGTGCCTGCAGTGGTAGCCCTGTGGCATCCGATCCCGTCAGATCTCAGAAGTTAAGCAGGGTCGGTCCTGGTTAGTACCTACCTGGGTGGGAGACCGCCTGGGAACATCAGAAGCTGTAGGCTTGGGAGAAGGACCTGGCAACCCCCTCCCAAAAATCAATCTGCCATTGAAAATCCTATGAACAGCAGAGAAGCACTGACAATAGTGTTTCCCCTGTTGTACAGAGGGTCGCTATGAGTCGGACACTAACTCGACGGCACCTAACAACAACAACAACAACAATTTTTTTAAGTAGAAAATTGTAATATTTTATGAAAAAGAAATTTAACTACTCATGAGACAGACTTTTCTACTGGAAAATACCTAGTATTGTTCATTTCAAAAATAGACAAGAGAGGTGAGTAAATTGAGCTCTAACCCTCAGTGCCCACAGCCTTACCTGTTCTTTTCCTAACAGTTCCTATGAAAACCCTGGTGCTTGGGATGATCCACTTAGGTGTGATCAGAGTCTTCTGGGAGGTATTAGTCTCATAAATCCCTACTTGGCCCTTTCTTTCCCACCCTAGTCCTATTGAGTTGGTCAGGGGTAATTGAGGGTATGAGGCAGGAAACTGGAAGCAGAAGCTTTGGTTCAGTCAAAATGTTATTGTTCTCTCTTGCAGTCTTGGCCTCAGCTAGGACCTGGAAGAAATCAGGCTCCGAGGAGGCTTCTAGAAGTTCCCCTTCCATGCTTCCATGGAATTATCAGAATACATTCCTGGGTTATATGCCAGAGGATGTTACCTGAGGACTTAAACCAGAAAAATCAATAGTCCAGGGACATGAAAGACAAAAACTAAAATTGTTAACTGAAATTTCATAAAAACTATAGGCAAATATCCAACTTCTAGAAGAATATAAAATAAAGTTAACGTGGCCAGCATAGGAGAAAGACTTTTTAAAATTTCACTGAAAATAGTTCTTTTTTACCCTAACCCTAATTTTCTTTCTTTTGCAGTAAGTACTTGAGAGTTGAACCAGGGCCTCTCATGTACTTTGCAAGTACTGTACCATTAGGCTGCACTCTCAGCCCATTTTTTATTTTTTATTTTGAGTCATGGTCTCACTAAGTTGTGCAGGCTGCTTCTGGCCTCAAACTCACAATCCTTCTGCCTCCACATCCAAATCCCTGGGATTACAGGCTGCTCTACTGTGCCTGGCCTCTAATCCTATATTACCATTATTGAAAACAATTCCTTTGGTACTTCAAATAGAGATGAAGATATATTTTCATATATATAATCACCCTTCAGAATAATAGTCATCACTAAAGAAAGTACACTTGAATCTCAGGGAAAAAGATTCTAGTAATCAATTTCTCAGAGTCACCCACAACAGGTGAAAATAGAGCCATGTCATAGCACCAGTTCTTGGGGACACAGTACAATTTTTTACTTTACTGCACATTCCAGGAACCATTTTAGTATTGCCATTAGATCTCCCCAAAGTCAGTATGGCTGTGATCAAAAACCTGTAACAGGAAACTGATAAGCCCAGAACACCAGTGGACCTCACTTTAAGCAACCGTGTACAGGCACAACAACTAACAGAATAGACATTAGTGGCTACACTTCTGTTACCCATTACTTCTTAACCTTTTGGCTAAGATCAAGGGTACTACTTCTGTTACCCAAAGAGAATTTACCTCATATATGTAATTTCCACAGGTTCTCTTTAAGTAGCAGGTATCCAATGTGCCTAAATGTTGGTTTAGTGTCCTTAAAACCACCAAGTTCACAGGTAAGAAATATAAGGAGCTGAATAAAGATTCATTGAAACTGATGTTGAAGCCCTTCTGAAATAATAATTATGAAAAAAGTAATTACATTAAATTGATTCAGTGTTTTGGAAGTGTGCCAAATACTTAAAAATGAATGATATAATTTACCTTTTCCTTCAATAAGTGTTAGTGAAGTTGACAAAGTTTAACTGAAGATGCTAGTATTGCTAAAAAACCTGATATCACAGACCCTCAGAGCTAAACTTAAGTCCATTCAATTAGCTTGTTTTAGTCTCAATACCAGAAAGTTTAAATGATTTGCTACTAGGTAACCAGACTTTTCCATATCATTTATTTTTATTCAAATTACATGGTAAATAATGTGGTTGTAGCAGAAAATTTAATACATGAAAACATAAAGCAAAAATTATGCATAATCCATGTATCCCTGAAATAATCACATTAACATTTCAATTTTTGATGCATTTTATTACAAAATTGGAGTCATATTGCAGATATTGTTTTTGTAATCTACTTTTGTTCTCACATAGCATACTCTGAACTTTTCCATGACATTGCATATTATTTTTCCATATCATTTTTTAAAGAGAGATGATATTTTAGAACATGAACACATAAGAAATAATTGAAATTAACCTCAATTTTGGGACATGTGGATAATTTTCAATATTTTATTCATAGAAATACTGTGCTGAAGAGAGATAAATCACTATGCACATTTTTATTTATTCAGAATACATTGTTAAAAATTAAATTGCTAGGTTATGTAGAAAAACACTTTAGCCTGCCACGTTAAGACCATCTCCTTGACCAAAGTTGTTTCAGTATTAACTTCTGCCAACAATTGTCATTATTATTTCTTAAATTCTTTTCCTAATTGATGAGAAAGAAGAAAAAGCAGGAACCTGATGATTTGTTCTTATTTAATTACTGGAATTTGGTTATATTTTCTTTAACTTTATTGGCTATTTAAATTTTGTATTTTTTAAACTGCTCAATACCAATTTTGTATTTTTTAAACTGCTCAATACCAATTTATCTGTGTTCTAATTTGTTGTGGGCAAGGAATTAGGATTCTGTTTCTGTGTTTGTTTTGTTTATTTTTTGTTTTTTTTGCTTTTAGTACTATATGCTATGATATTCCTAACTTTAAAAAAAAACAAAACAACAACAAAAAGCATGAGAGAGATCCCTTTATAATGAAATAAACAATAAAAGAAAGCAAGGCCTAGCAACCAGAACTTGTCACTCCAAGAAGAGTTCTAATTATCCTTCATTTTTGCCCTTCATTTTGCCCAAAAGTTTCAGTGTCAGCAAGTTTTAACAAAGCTTTATTCTTGCCTTATTTGTTCTGCTTTATTTGTTGAAAAAAATGTAGTAATATAAAACTAGTTATTGTGCAGGTCCTTCCTACCCTTCAAAAAATATAAAAATATAGCCGAGCACAGTGGCGCATGCCTGTAATCCTAGCGACTGGGGAGGTGGAGGCAGGAAGATCGCAAGTTCGAGACCAGAGGCAGTCTGTGCAATTTAGGGAGACCCTGTCTCAAAAAAGTAAATAATGGGCTGAGGGTGCAGCTCAGTGGTCCAGCACTTGCAGAGAATGCAAGCACAAGGCCCTGGGTTCAACCCCAACCACACACACACACACACACACACACACACACACACACACACACAAATATATATATATATATATACTAATAATTTATATATTTCTTTGAAATTGGAAGTTTCACTGTTTATTCTGCAAATTATCTTATTTTATAGTTGGCTTCAGGGAAAATGAACAATTCCCATGGGTTTCCCCTTCTACCAGCACAAGTTCAGAAACAAGTGCCTGAGCACCACCTGAGGTCACATATTGCATATATCTCTGGCAAAGTCTGCTGTAACTAGGACAGTACTCAGGAGATCTGTGAGTAGTACATCTATGGGTGGCTGAGCTGCAAGCCATCCTCAAAAGAGCTCTTTGTATCATGGAATAACAACAGAGTATTTTACTCTCCAGGACTGGGGTTTAGCTCAGTTGGTAGAGTGCCAAGCTACACTCTCTGAGGACCCAGTTCAATCCCCAGCACTGCAAACATGGGAGAAGGATGTGGTAATCCACTCCCAAAGCAATCCCCAAGCAACCGGCCATTGAAAAAACCCTTTGACTCCAGAACTCGATGGCACCTAACAACAACATTTTACTCTCCTTTTCCACAGTTCTTCTGGAAGCCTTCGTGTTATTTTATAGGATTTTTCCCTGTCATGCTTTATTTTTCAGAGCAGTACACAGGAAAAACATATTGAGTCGTACATACTAAATAAATAGGACTTGTCCTTAGATCTAAAAGACAGAGGGAGAAAAGGAAAAAGTTACCGCTATTTAAAAACATAAACCTCAACTGAAGAACATTTAACTAGCAGCTTTTGTTCACATGGAAATGTCTCTTTATCTTCGCATAATAAAAGGAAGCCATAGGGATGGTGGGTAAATTTGTAACACTCTCTCATTTGGATATACTAGAAGAAGGCCAAGACAAAACCTAAAATAAGGACACCCTCTCTCTATTTGAGATTCCCTTGTCATTGCTATCCCACAGAACTGGAGTACTCATCTGAAAGATGACAGCACTTGGATAGGATTTCACCAGAGCACAGACAGGATTCTCCACTTATTGCCTCAGAAAATCAAATTAAAGAGTGGGGAGAAAGAGGACATTGAGTCACCAACTTTGTTTCCCTTTCACAATTTTTCATCCAGCTCTTCCTTGTCTTGCTGTATATGTATGAAATCCACAAAAACCCTTAAATATAGATGGTAGAAGTCTGCAGCCCTAGCACTGTGGCATCCAGCCCCATCAGATCTCCGAAGCTAAGCAGGGTCAGGCCTGGTTAATACTTGGATGGGAGATCTCCTGGGAACATAAGATACTGTAGGAGAAGGACCCAACAACTCACTCCCTCAAATCAATAAGTCATTGAAAACCCTATGAATAGCAGAAAAGCACTGACAATAGTGTTTCGCCTGTTGTATGTAGGGTCGATATGAGTCTGACATCAACGTGACAGCACCTAACAACAACAACACCACAGATGATAGAAAAGCAAATATTCATTCAGTACCTTGAAAAAGCACATTATGATATACGAGGTATATGATTATGAAGTAACATCTCAAATTTTCTCTTATAATCCTCTTTTATACACATCTTATGATCGCATGGCATTTGCATATTATTGATGTTTTCTCTGAAGAATGTCTAAGTCATTCTTGGGATTATCTCTTTATTTGCTGTAATCCTATACCTACATATCATCTAATTTTTTTTTCATTTCATGTAAAACCTTCTTTAAACAGAAGAGGATGGTAAAGGATTGAGATGAAATTATTAGTTTTAGTAGAGAATGATCTATATATGTCTGAAAAATGAAGTGGAAAATCAAAATAATCCCTGAGGGTATCCAAAGTAGGGAAAAGTCATTTACAACCTCAGATATTGCCTCAGGTTTTCATTGTACTTTCATGGGTAGATTTGGCCCTAATTACTTCTCCAGGGTGACTTCTAATGGGAAAATGGAGCAGGCTGGCATGTCTCAGGGAAGGTATTGTAAGCCTGTTTCAATAGCTTCAACAATGAGGGAGAAAGTAAGGATGGAGTTTCTCCAAATGCAGGTGCATTCCTCTAAGAGAGGGCAGACAAAAAAAGGGCACAGTTTTTTGTCTAAGCCCTCTTTCTCAAACTTGTTTTTAAGGTTTTATGGCAAGAAAACTTGTGCTTTTCTCCTGCTATTGGGCTTTCAGATGATTTTTCTACACAGAAAAGAAGCCTCCAGCATTTTTCACATTGCAACCCGCAGTTGCTTGGCTGCGCTATCAAAGCAGACCCATCAGATCCTCTTGAATGGAGACTCCAAGACCCACCGCAGACTCTGGCTGCACTAATGAAGTGAGAGAGCCGATTCCACAGAGCCCCAGTGGGCAGCGGGGGTGGGGGTGAGGGGGACATAAAATCCCACTGAGATGGGACCAGGCTGCAGCCATAAAGAATCAACTTGTCTTAGCAGGTGCTGTATGTCCCAACATCTGCTGGCCATATAAAACAAAGTGGCTAATGGACAGTGTGGAAATCTAGAGACACCATAAAGAGTTATTTTGTTACTCTTCTTGGCATTGGTCAAATCAGGGGTTAGTGCTTTTTTGTAATGTTAGGCAAACTTAGTTTTCATTTCTTTTAGGAAATACTAGAGTAAGATGAATTACTTCCCTGAATTTATTTTAACATAGTAATACCCAGAAATGATAGAATAAAATGTCTTAAACAAGAGCATATCTTTCGTCAGTCATCCTCGTAAAACCAATAGGACTTATCTCCCTTTGAAAGATTCAGCAAAAGAAGCAAACTGCTTCTCCTGATCCAGGCAGGCCTGGAGGAAAAACACAGTTGGCAAAGGCCTGTAGTGACTCTCTCTAGAGACTTCACTGTAGCAGTTAAGGGACCAGGCTTCAAGGTAAATAGTATCTGTATTCAAATCCCCATTCAAGTGTTCAGCAGGGTGACTTCTCTGAGATTCAGTTTCCCTCTTTAGTAAAATAGAAATAAAACTATCTTCCTCATAGAACTATGGACAGATTATAATAAAATAACATGGAGATGAAATAATCTTAAAGCACAAAGAATAGCACCTAACACGAAGTAATCCTTCAACTATTTGATAAATTAGAGCTTATTATTATTATTTCCACCACTCCTACTGATTATTTACGCCCTAGTTTGTCCTCAAACAGATGTAAGTTGTCCCATGAAGACAAAGCATGACAAAAATAATTCAAGTCAAAGTAGATGAAAAACCAGAACAGTCTTACTCGGTGATTCAATCAGATTACAATTTGTATTTGTTCCTCATGAAATACTCATCAAATACAGAGAAACTAAAACTGAGGGAAACTTAGCAACACTGAAAAGGTCTCTTGGGAAGACTGAAAACTGCATTTTTATTTCACATCAGGTCACAGACTCTCTTACTCTTGCTCCCATGAAAATATCAGTCATCAGGAAAACAGGCTACTATAAACTTTAGTGTCTGGGGCACAAGTACCAAAGATCAGTATGACGTGATCTCAGCTGGTTCTGGACTAAAAAAAGATCCATGCAAACTTCCCTTTCACTTTGCACTGCAGCCTACCCCCCTCCATCCCTTCACCGATTTTCATGCTTGGCAGGGCATATAGCACTGCCCTGCCATTTAATGAGACCTCAAAAATAAGATCCCATCATAAATTTCATCTTAGTAAAGATATGCCACATCACTTTCTATGTCAGATCTCTAGGGAGGTGAAGAATCTTGGCATGTAAATTTACACAGTCTACTTTTAAATATTAATCATGTATTGCACCACCTCCTCACATAATTATTTTTGCTATAAATTTGGAGTCATTATCCAACAAGCTGTAGGATTAGCATTTTAAAGGCTTGCTAGAGATGGAAGTTAAACTAATAAACATAATCACTCTTGGCCTCCTGTTGAGAGACCCCTTAAGTTCTGAGTTCAAAATGTGCATTTATTCAGACAAACAGAATTGGGAAGATCATGCCACAAAGATAGGGAAAAACACAGTTTCCTCTTTAATGCCAAGCCCAGTTGAATGCTGTGGTTCCCTGGAACCTTTCATTGAAAAAATATCCTGGACAAGTACTTAAGCTCAGTGAGAAATAATTCTGCAACCAAATATGGACAGCTGGCAGGAACAAAGGAACAAAGAAATGAGGCATGAACACAGATATTTGCTAACCCTGCCGCATATAGGGGGCCTATAAAACATCTATTACCAATTTTTAAATATGCAGAGTTGCTCAGTAGAATTTTAAACACTAAGCCAAGGAATTACTTCTAACCTGTAGACCCCCTCCCACTCTTTCAAGCTGTCAGCTTCATTAAAAAAAAAAAAAAAAAAAGCCAGTACTGGTGAGTCCTGAGCTGGTGTACAGCCAAAAGAGTCCCTTGAAATTACTACTGAGCAGAGGAAGTCACTCTGGGAACTCACGAGAAGGTGAATAAGGGGTAAGAGGGGAAGAGGTTATTGCTGTATCTCTCAAATGTACTTTCTTTTACAGAGCAAAGAATATTGCAGAATATATCTTTAGCAAATGAAGCAAAGAAGGGAACAGAATCAGACTGCTCATAAAGAATTAGTCCTGAAGAGCAGTGCTTCCTTTTAGGCAAATAGATCATTACTTCTCATGTCAGTCTAGGCCAGCCTGACCATGGCAATGCCTCTAATCACAGACAGTGACGGTCTCTACTGCTCCCTAACCCTGGCCAGCATCTGCAGAGGAACTGTGGAAACTAGTTAATGGCCCACACTTGGCCTGGTGGCCTTTGTTAATATCCCCAAGAGCCACAAAAACATTGGGGCAAAATCCTTGTTCCTGTTTCCTGAAGTGTAGACTGTCTATATCTCAGCTCATATGGATGCTCCCCTTTGTTGTGACTGGATAAGGGACATCAAGGTGCCAAGGAAAGCTTGAGAACAAAATGTAACCTTGTCATTTCAAAATAATCATTGAAGTAAAGAATACTATATAGTTTATCCCTCTTCCTCCCCCTCCTGCTCCTTCTCTTCCTTCTTCTTCCTCTTCTTCTCCTTCTCCTTCTCTTTCTTCTTCTGACAGGCTGTTACCATATGTAGCCCAGGCTAGCCTTGAACTAAGACTCACACTCCTCCTGCCTCAGCCTCCCAAGTGTTGGAATTGCAGGCATGCACTACCATCCCCTGCTCTTCTTCCTATTCTTACTCAAATTTTCTTCCTAAAAGAATAGCTGCAAGACAATTTGTGGGGACAGACACAAAGATTACATATTTTATGAGTTCATTATATACAAAATATTCAGAATAAGTAAATCTATGGAGACTGAAAATAAATTAGCAGTTGTTAGGGACTGGAGAGAGAGGGGAGAATAGGGACTGACTGTTTAATATAAGCATGTCCTTTCGGGGGTAATGAAGATGATGTAGAACTCAATAGAAGTGATGATCCTACAACATTACAAATATTCTAAATGACCTTGAATTATACACTTTGTTTGTTATGTGAACATATGAAGTCTCTTCAATTAAAGAACAATTGGTAGAGAAATTTGGTAGAATTTAAACATAAATTGGATATTAAATGACATTGTGGAATTATTAATTTTCCTACATGTTATAATGGTATTGTATCATATAGAGATTAACATTGTTTATTCCTTTTTCAACACTGAATGCAGGAGTCTTTAAGAATAAAACATCGTGATATGTGCAATGTACTTTCTAATAGTTCAGCAATAATCATTCTTTTCTACACACAAATTAAAGAAACATAACAAAAAATATTTATGATTGTTGAATCTAAGTGGAAACCAAAGGGCTGTCCTTTATGCTATTCTTTCAATATTTCAGTATGTTTGAAATTTGGGAAATAAAAGTAGAAAAAAATTACTTTTGGATTACTTGGGAGATGAACCCAGGGCCTCTTGCATACTTTGCAAATTCTCTAATACTGCGCTCCATTCCCAGCCCATTTTTTATTTTTACTTTGAGTCAAGGTTTCACTAAGTTATGTGAGCTACCTCTGGTCTCAAACTTGGGATCCTCCTGCCTCCACCTCCCAAGTGGCTGGGATTACAGGTGTACTCCACTACATTCATCTTAGGAGAAACTTTTTAAATGATCCTCTGAAATTCAAAGTGAAGGTCAAGGCTCACATTAGTTAATTGATTAGTTAATTTTATTAATGCAAAAATTTATTAAGCATGTACTAGATTCCAAGTTACTGTGCTAAGTACTCAGGATATAATAATGAACAAAAAACAGGTGCAATCGCTGTCCTATTAGCTTCCAGCCCCATGAGGGTACCCATACATAATTAGGCAGTCCAATATGAGCAAAGTGGGAAGATGCCAAGAGAATGCTGAAGATGACAAAGTCTAACATCTGAAGGATCTTATTCAGAGTCAGCCAAGTAGAGAAAGAGTAGGAGTGTTCCAGACAAAACCAGTAGAGTGAAGGCATAAAGGGAAGATTCTTGGCCAGAAACTGCAAATCAAAATGTGTAGGACCCAGATGAATAGCATACATGAATGAAAATAGGAATCAGCACCATTTAAAAGAAGGCATCCAGCCTATAGGGGGCACTGCCACTCAACTTCTGCCAACAGGAAGCCACAGGGGGAAAGAAAGAATCAGAGACCAGGAAGGACAAGTAATGACCCCCACTTATAAGTAAGTCCCAGTGTACGGCACTTCCCACTCTTGCTTTTGAAACTACAGCCCTTTTTAAAGGTGTGGTGGAGGGAGGGCTGTGGGCAGCCAAAACTATATCAGAAAAATATTAGATATTGGAGAAATATCTGGGGTTGGTGAGCTACTATAACCACGCCCATCAGCCAGGAGCAGATCAATATGAGTACTCATGCGATCAAGGATGCGTCCCCACTGTGCATCTTTTTCATTTTCTTTTAAATATAATTGGAAAGAGGGATGGGCAAAGGCTGGTAATTCCTACAGCTATAAATCTTTACTCTAGTCCAAGTTGAATTGACTGTCTTCTAGAACTATTTAAACATAATCATAGAGCAAAATGAGGAGAGAAGTCAGGATTATGCTTTGTTGTATTTGCTTTACAGTAGCCAGATTGTGGCTGATTCAGAATAGAGACTTCACTAACTTTCTGTCTCCTGATCTTCCCCATCATGCACACAGAGGAGAAAGACAGGGGGATCAGGATTTAGTAAAAATGAATACTTCAGAAAACATTGAAATTAATACACTGTTTGGCCTTTAGGAAGTAAACAAATTAAGCTACACAGTTTTGAGTTACCCTTTCTTCAAGGCTCAGTAGCAGTTACCATAAATGGATTTGGGGAGACTTGGGTGACTGGGGAGACAGCCAGCATGGTGTTTAAGATTGCTATCTGGGAGCTTTTGAGGGATTTTTGCAAAAGCCATGACAGCCTCCTGTGCCTAAAGAGATGCCAGAACATCTATGAAGCCCTGGGCTGCCCACTTTGTAAAGAGACGCATTGAAGAAAACTTTCCCCTTTCCCTATCTTGAAACACATCTCTGGGTGTTATTTTATCCTATTCTGGGGCCTGAGAAGAAGCCTGACTGCTAATTCGCAGCTCTAGCCCTTTGAAGTGCCATTGATATTCCAAACTTGGGGAGCCTCCCATATCATAAAGGAATCTTCCACCCGCCCCCAGCCACACTACAAATAAACTTGCTCCAGCAAACCTGCAAGCCAGCCCTGCGCCCCAACGCCAGCCAACCTCTGAGAAAGGAGCTGGGGCAGCATAAGCTTTGCAAAGGAAAATAAAATCCTCAGCATGGAGCCTCAAGCAAGAAAAACAGTGAGATATTTAAACCTGACCATTTCTTTTTAAAGACTTGGGTGTTCTTCAGAAAGGGAATTTCCCTCCTGCCTCCAAAGGGTCGGGAGTGTTACTCATATTATTTACAGAGCTTTGAAGTATGCCTCCAAAGTTTGAGTTCAGCTCCGAGGAATGTGGGGGTCAAATCATTTTCCCTTTCTGATGAAGGAAGGCTGTGAATTTAATACCACAATTTATTCAAAACAAGGAAATATACTGAGGCACTCTCTACTATTCATACACGACAGTGGACAGTTGGAACCGTATCACACTCCAAAGAGTTTATATGGCTTGGCCAACAGTGGTGATACATTTCATGAGCCTTCTGGTTAATCTATTCCTACCAGCCTGAGCACCTGTAAAATGCAAGATACTTTGCCTCTAATAATAGGAATTGACTGAATTTATTTAAACAATGTTAGAGTCATCATCTTCTGAAAGTAAAATAATTAAAAATATATTCCTGTAGCATGTGTATATTTTATAAAAACTGGAGGCTAAATAGCACATCTGGGGCCTGTGGCTTTTCCTGGTAGCCCTCCAGGTGACCGCTCTTTTTGAAAGTGGCCTTTCGAGCTTTATTATCTTAACAAGAACCTCCATTTATATAGCTGCGTTCTTTATGGAGCTTGAAACATTTTGTTGACCTTGGAATGCCCTTCATGTATAAGAGGATGCTCTCCCTGGCCTACAGAGCTGGGGAGACATCACAGGCCAGGAGCCAAAAGGCTATAGGATAAAGTGAATACTGAATGTGCTTCCAGAACCATTCTCTTGGCTGGAAGGATAGGAGAGTATTTTAGTCCATGGGACCCCACAGCAGGCTGCCATTGAAGACCTGGGGGGCTGTGAGGAGTACAGTGTCCTGGTTTTGTCAAGCCTGTCCTTTGCCACTTACTGGCTGGCAATCCTGAGCATCAGGCCAAAATTCCTGTGACCTTCCCTTTCCCAGCTGGAAAATGGGATTAATAGTACTTAACACATACATCTGTTGTATAACACTCTATTGCCCTCACATATTTGCATAGCTGTCTCCACCAGTTTGTATATAGATGGCTTGGCATTTTTGCTTGAATAAATATTGAGTGACCTGGCACTGTGTGAGTAGCTTCACTCAGATTATTTTCTTTAATTTGTACATTAGCCACCTGTGTTAGGGACACTTATGCAGACAAAAAACGATGTTATTTCAAGCAGTTATATAACTTGTCTGAGGTCATGAACCAGTGCAATCAAGGTTCAGAGCAAAACACTCAGTCTCAGACGTGTGTGCTTTTACCCAGGGTACTATCTTATCCTTGGGCACCTCAGGTCTTGGCACAAATGGTAGGCCTGTAATTGAATGATCATCATGGTGTGTACTAAGTAAAATGCATCTTCTGGTGATTTGGTGTCTTCTGTAGTCATTACTAACAAAGCTGTCAGCCTTGGGAAACTGCTAGGTCATATAAAAGGTCTGTGAGTCTCTCAGAGTGAAGTGCCCCCAGAGACTTCTCCATGGCTGGCATCTTCCATCCCCTCACACTCCTCTTGCCTGGTTTCTTGACAGCAACTCAGTTTATACTGTTTCTGGACTCTGACCTTCCACTACCTGGTAACCTGGTTTTGAACTTGTTCCTTCTGTGGTAGGTCAGATCCACTTTGAGCTAGAACATGTGCCTCTAGGAATACAAGAGAACTTTCCAGGGGTTGTGGCCAAGGAGGTTTTACGAAAATCAGTTTCCAGATCTTCAACTTTTATGTATTCTCTTTCCTAAAATTAATTTTGCCTGAGAGAAAGCTTTTTGAAAAGGAACTTACTCTTATTTCTCACTTTCTTTTTCATTTTTCCTTTCTTACAAAAACAAACAAAAAAAGCACCATTCCTTCAACAAGGCCCAAGGGTCTAAGGACCTAAGGGTGCCACACAAAGAGATAATTGGAAACTATTGCCATTTGTCACTAGTTTCTAAGACTTTTCTTTCAGCCACATTGAAGAGAACTTAATTGAATTGTTGGTCAATGGATCATTAAAAATAACTTTTGATTATTAATTTGGGTGTATGTCAGGATTTCAGATAATTGAGAAATGTGGCTAGGATGAAACTGATTTACTAAACACCATTTTCAAGTAGGAATAGAAGTGACACTAAACCTTGTCTCATTCTAGCAATTCTGAGATATTCACAAATGCATTGAACTAAAATTTAATTGAACCAATAAAATAAATACCGCCCCAAACATCAAAAAGATTTTTTCAATAAAAGTTTATCTTAAATTAATGATCAAAATGTATAATGCATTTATGTTATTTTGACCAATTATATACTACTAATAGATATATTAGTAGTCTGTCAATAATATTTTAACATTTATAGCTTGAAGCTGGGAGAAATTTTAATTTAAAAAATATGTGCAGAAAATTATGACACAGTGGTCTATAAGAACTTCTAGCATAAAATATATTACATAAAGATAAATTCCCTAGGGAAAGTAGAACGGAAAAATGACTTCAAAAGAAAAATAAATGAATGATATAAACATTCAGCCTGTTAAAGGAACATTTGTTTGTGTGTTTTTTAAATAGGTGATAGTTGATAACCAAACAGTATTTAGACTCCATTGAATGCATTTTAAAGGGCGATGTAACAATTTTATTTAAAAGTTCAATATTTATAATATTTTATTTAAAAGGTAAATATTTACTGTATAGTGGAAATCCATCCTTTCAACTACTCTCTACACTTAAAATATACAAGGTGATACTAAGCTTTTAAAAATTCTCTTAAGGAGTACATATGAGCAAAGTTTTAAGAGTATATGTAAAGGAAAGTCTAGGGTTTAGCTCAGTTATTAGAGTGTTGCTCTGAGCTTTCTGAGGTCCTAGGTTAGATCCCCAGCACTGCAAAAAATGGGAGAAGGACCTGGTAACCCACTCCCAAAACAATCCCAAAACAATCAGCCATTGAAAATCCTGTGAATAGCAGAGAAGCACTGACATAGTGCCGAGACTGGCATAGTGTCGAGGAGTGCTTCACTCTATTGTACATAGAGTCACTATGAGTCAGACTCAACTCGAAGTCACCTAAAAACAACAAAAATATAAAAGAAAAAAATATGCCAGGCCTTGTGGTACATGCCTGTAATCACAGCAACTCAGAGGACTGAGGCAAGACATTCTCAGATGTGAGGCCAGAGGCAGCCTGAGCAACTTAGTAAAACCCTGCCTGAAAAAATAAAGTATAAACAAATGTAATGGAGTTAGGGGTGCAGCTCAGTGGTGGAGTACTTGCCTAATATGCACAAGGCATCAGACTCAAACACCACAAAAGTGGGAAAGAGTGAGAGAGAGAAGAAAGAAAGAGAAGAGGAAAGAAAGAAAGAGAGAGAGAGAGAGAGAGAGAGAGAGAGAAAAGGAAGCAATATTCACATACTTTATCTAGTAAGCATAAAGTAGGTGCTTACCAAGGGTGTGTCATATGGATGAATGGGCTGGTGCTTATCTCCGTTGGAAGAGAACTACTCTGTTCTCTAAGGCTCTAGGTTTGATCCCCAGCATCACAAAAATGGGAGAAGGACTGGAAGCCCACTCCCAAAATGATCTGGAAACAGTGAGCCATTGAAAGCCATATGAATAGCAGAGAAGCACTGACTTGTACTGGTCATGGCATAGTGTTGGGGAGTGTGTCTGTTCTGTTATACATATGTTACAAAATAATGTAAACAACATAGAGTTGGATATGAGTTGGACCCAACTCCACAGAACCTAACAACTTATAGATAAATGGTGAAACCCTTTGTAAATTAAAAGCCATCTAATGTTAAGAGTTGGCAGTGCAGCACTATCACAACATGTGTGACATCACAACCAATCCCACAGATCTAGTCAAAGATGAAGTATTATCACAGGCCTTGTGCATGGTATTCATTATTTTCAGAAGATCCTGGCATACTTTTAAAATTCATCTGATTTTGACTTCAAAGTGTATCATTAGTAGATAAACTCAACATTATAATATTTCCCTGAGAAAGTATTCTTACACTAGTAGGTGGAGTGGGGACAAAAAACCCTTTGAAGTAGAATCTAGCAATAGCTACCAAAATTACAAATGCATTTACCCTTTAACCTGGCAATCATGATCTGAGATTGCTCCTATAGATACACTTGGACCTATATAAAATAACCTGTTTAATGAAATGAGAGAAGGACATGGCAATCCACTCCCAAAAATCATGAAACAATCAGCCATTGGAAATCCTATGAGGGTCACTATGAGTCAGATTTGACTCAACAGCACCCAACGACAACAACATAGTTGCATACTTGAATGTAGAACAGAACTATTTTAATGGCACATTTAGAGCCCATTTATAATAATGCTTTTAGTCATTAAAAGATACACTAGGGAGGGCCACAACAGCAGCACTAACTAATTGCAGTCATGTAGAAGCTGGGATGCAGAGAAGGAGGTTCAGCTCTCTTCCACCCTATTCCAATTTTTCACCAGCCTGTTGACCTCAATGAGACCTCCTGTCCCTCAGTCCCTCATTCTGTTAGTCCATCAGCCCCTCTGGATTCATTTCCTCTCCCACGAGCCAGCCTCCCTCCCCCATGTACCATTTCAACCCCTCCCTTGTCAGCACCTCCAATTTCCTGGCCCCTTTGCCTTCTGCCACAGACCCCCTGCCATCCTCCACCTTTGGATTCCTGCAGCAATCTGTCTTCTCTTTGACTGCACCAAGACTGCCACACAGAGCTAGAGTCACACAGCACTACAGATTGATGCCACCGGAGCTTTGGATTTGCTGATCTCAGCTAAATTCGCCATACCATTTCTCATCCTGTCCTGAGTCACCTTCCTCTCAACTTCCCTCAAGGGCCATTCTGAACCCTTGCTTCATTTTCTACCCTATGTGCACCTAGGTGTGATATTATGGTTTGAATCCAAAATGTCCCCCAAAGATCATGGTTTGAATGCTTGGTCCCCAGGTGGTGGCGCTGTCCTGGAAGGCTGTGGAACTTTGGGAGGTGGGACCTGGCTTTGCAGAAGTAGGTCACTGGGGGTAGGCTTTCAGAGGTTTGACCTGGACCCCCAGTTCCAGTAGCTTTCACTGCTTCCCAATGCCATGATATGAAGTCCTCTGCCATAGGCCCTGCCACCTGCCCCACTGCCATGCCTGCCCTGCCTCTATGAACTGAAATCCTTTAAATCACGAGCCCCAATAAACTTTTCCTCACATAAATTAGGGTATTTTTGCCATAGTGACACATAAGCTGACCGACACAGGTGATCTTGCCCCACATCCTGAGAGAAATAAGACTACAGTCTATGGTTCTCCTCCAGTCAGAACAGAGATGGCAACCCTGTGGCTAGAACTAAGGAGTGCCAGGTGGGCAGCACCACTGACTGCAGGACCAATACTGCTCCAGAGAGAAACTGTCACACTTTGTATATGAGAAAAGTGCCACTGTCAGCCAAGACACTGGTCACTAAACAAGTCTAAATCCAAAATCTGATGATTAGTCCCAGATGCCAGGTAAAGAATTCTGTGGACCAAGGGCTAAAGTCAGACCCGGAGAGGATGAGAAAGACTAGAAACCAAGGAACAAGGAAGGACAAGGGAGGAGAAATGGGATTGAGTGAGACTGGGAGAGGTTTTCTAAACCCAGCACTCATGATTAAAAGTTCACAGCATCCATGAACTTGGATGAGGAAAAAAAATAATGTTTTCATCTTCACCAATCTGTGGCTGAATTTGAACATTTCCTTCATTAGGAGTGCAGGCAGGATATAGTGGTAATAACAGTAGCTGTGATTTTGTCTCCAAGAGAAATCAGTGATGTTTGCATATTATAGTTGTTGCAGATCTCTCAAAATACCATTTACATTCATCATCCTTGCTTCAAAATTATACTAGTCCTTAAGCATGTTACTAGATCTTGTTGTTAAAGGTGTCAGTAAAGAACTATATATATTACTACCTCAGTAATTTGCTTTTTAAATATTTGCCTAACCATGTGATGGCTGGGATTTAGCTCAGTTGGTACAGCTCTGCTCTGCAGTCTCTGAGGTCCCAGGCTTGATTCCCAGCACCGCCAAAAATGGGAGAAGGATGTGGCAATCCCCTCCCTAGGCAATCCCAAAACAATCAGCCATTGAAAACCCCATGAGGGTCGCTATGAGTCAGACAGGACGCAATGGCACCTAACAACAACAACCATGTTATAATATGATTAATTATAATTTTAGAAGTTACATTATGTAGATCTCCATCTAACATGAATGGATCAGATTTACAAAAAGATGTCATAATAAGACCAAAATTCAATAGTGAAAGCTTTAACGCCTTATCTTCTCTTCCTTCACAAAGTATAAAACATGTCCATATTTGCATTTAAAATTATTACTTCCACCTCATCCTTGTTCAGAGAGGAGGGACCCCTCCACTGGTTAAATAAATTTTTTAATTTAAAATTTTTAATTAAAATTTTTAAATATTTTTGCAGTACTTAGGGGGTGGAACCCAAAGCCTCATGCATGCAAGGCAAACACTCTACTACTGAGCTGCACCCCTGGCCCCTTTTTTATTTAATTTTATATTTTTTCTCCCTTTTTTGGCAAATGATGATGGGATACAGAGTAATATAAAATCAGCTTTTTCCATTATGCAACTATTACATCACTTTTGGTTACACTTTTATCAACTTATAAGGTTTATGGAATGCTTTCACTAATATGCAGTACAACTCATATGCATATTTGGGTTATATTCCCCTATTTTTCCAATGTACTCATGAAGTTGCATCATTTACATTGAGATTATCCTCTCCCACTCTATCCCTCTAGGTTGATTCTCCTCCCCATCCTACCTTCTGCGATCTTCACTTCCTTTTTTATTATCTTAAGACAGGATCTCACTAAGTTACGCAGGCTGCCTCTGGTCTTGAATTTGTGATCCTTCTGCCTCAACCTCCCATCACCAGTACACCTAGCTTAAATTTAATTTCATTTTAATAAGCTTAATTTTAAATTAAATCCAGACAATATTGCTCCTGACTCCTTCTGTTATCTTCTCCAGAATTGTTCTTTAATAATTACTCCTTCAGCTTTTCCTTTTTCATTTATTCCTTCAATTATTCCTTCATTGCTTCCTTCCTTTCGTCTTAATTGAGATCCTGCCAAGCCCCACTTCTTTGCCCATTTGCCCCTCAGTCTGGCCCTTGCTCTACTTACCATTCCGTCACTCTCCTTCTCATGTTTATGTAGGGGTCAGATAATGCACTAATGTCTGGAGCACTATAGGATATTTAGGAGCATCACTGGTTTCTATATATCAGATTCCAGTAGCTCATCCATTCATGAAAAGTGAAAATATCTCCAGACATTGCCATGTGTTCCCTGGGGACCATATCATGTCTGCTGATGAGTCACTGTTTTAAACACTAACCTCTTGCACTCTCTCTTCTTCTTGGCTTCCTTATTCACTGAAAGGCAGCTTCCACCTCCAGACCTTCACTGAAGCTGGAGTTCCATAGATCTCTTAGGACATTGAAGGTCCCAATCAAATCTAAAGCTTCTATGGGGTCCTTATCTCATGACATTGTAATACAATTTGACCATGTAGTCTACATTCTCTCCTTAGACAACACTCTCTCCTTAATGCTCCTTGAGGATAATTCTTACTGAATTCCTTCTCCCAACCTCCCTTCCTCCACAACAGCTTAGCCTGTTATGCCCCCCTACCCAGGTAATATCCACCACACTCTCCCTGCCTAGCCATCTCTTCACCTCCCACAGTTTGTTCAGGTTGAGCCTGCTCCAGGCTGAATTCAGTTTCTTCACTCAAGAGACAGACCCCTCCTTCAATAGTTCTGCCAAAGTGTTCAAGCTGTGTCTTAGAAATCAACTCCCTTTGCCCATGTAATCAAGTGTCAAGTTTTGGTGCAAATCTTTTTAAATGCCTTTTGGCTCCCAGTCCTCCACCATCCTTACATCCTCTTGCTTTAATTCAGGGCATCAGCATCTCTTGCCTAGATGACTGTTTAATAGCATCTCATGATGAAGAGCTAACACTCAGTCCACCATTTTGAATAGTAAGTCAATGGACAAACTGGATGGAACTGTAGCCTCACTATACCTGGTTCATGCTATGCATAACAGTTACAGTCCTGTATAAACAACAAGCCCAACTATCTCTTTTCTCTACCTTAATTCCTTTAAAATTTCACTATTGCCTATAGAATAAAATCCAAATTTTCATGTCTTAGAAACTATCTTTCCAATTTTATTTCCCATTATTCTCCCAATAACAACACTGATAATAACAATAATGATATTTAACACTTGATCACTTACTACATGACAGGTACAATTCTAAGCTCCTTAAACTGACTATCTACTTAAACCTATTTAAACCTGGCTGTTTAAGCCTATGACAGCCCTATGAATAACAGAGAAACACTGTCAGAAAATGAGCCCCTTAGGTTGGAAGGCATTCAAGAAACAACTGGGGAAGAGTTGCTTCCTCAAAGTACAGTTGACCTTAATGATGGGAATGCAGTAAAGCCCCAGGGACCTTCATTTGCTGATGTAGCACAATTCAAAATGAGAAGGAACAACGGTAAATATCCATTAATGATTGGAACATGGTATGTACATAGTATGAATCTAGGAAAATTAGAAATTATCTAAAGGGAAATGGAACACATAAACAAGGACATTCTAGGCATCAGTAAGCTAAAGTGGACTGGTATGGGCCATTTTGAATCAAATAGTCCTATGGTCTACTATCCTGGAAATGACAAATTAAAGAGAAATGGGGTTGTATTCATCATTAAAAAAGACATCTCAAGATCTGTCCTGATGTATAATGCTGTCAGTGATAGAATAATATCAATACACCTACAAGGAAGGCCAGTAAATATGTTGTTGTTGTTGTTGTTAGGTACTGTCGAGTCGGTATCCAACTCATACGAACCCTGTGTACAATAGGTGAAACACTATTGTCAGTGCTTCCCTGCTGTTCACAGGGTTTTCAATGCCGGATTGATTTTTGGGAGAGGGTTGCCAGATCTGTCTCCCAAGCCTACAGCACCTGGTGTTCCCAGGTGGTCTCCCATCCAAGTACTAACCAGGCGTGACCCTGCTTAGCTTCCGAGATCTGACAAGATCTGATGCCACAGGGCTACAGCTGCAGGCAGTAAATATGATTATTATTCAAATGTACACACCCACCACTAAGGCCACAAATAAATATAGGGAAGATTTTTAGCAACTTCTGCAATCTGAAATAGATCAAACATACAACCAGCATGCACTGATAATTACTGGTGACTGGAATGCAAAAGTTGGAAACAAAGACAAATGTTGAGTAGTTGGAAAACATGGCCTTGATGACAGAAATGATACTGGGAATCACATAATAGAATTTTGTAAGATCAATCACCTTTTCATTGCAAATACATTTTTTCACCAACATAAATGGAGAATTCCATGGAGAATTACAGATCGAACATACAGGAACAAATTCACTATATTTGTGGAAAGAGACAATGGAAAAGCTCAATATCAAAAGTCAAAACAAGACCAAATGCTCATTGTGGATCAGACCATCAACTGCTCATATGCAGGTTCAAACTTAAACTGAAGAAAATCAGAACAAGTGTTTGAGAGCCAAGATATAACATTGAGTATATTCCACCTGAGTTCAGAGACCACCTCAAGAACAAATTTGATGCACTAGACAGTAATGATTGAAGACCAGACAAGTGGCATGACATCAAAGACATCATTCGTGAGGAATCCATGAATTTGCCATTTATGTTGGTGAAAAAATGTATTTGCAATGAAAAGGTGATTGGTCTTACAAAAATTAATAGCTTATTAAAAAGACAAGAAAAAAGAAAAGACTATATTAAATATCGGGGCTGAGATTTAGTTCAATTGGTAGAGCACTGCGCTGCAGTCTCTGGGGTCCTGAGTTCAATTCCCAGCGCTGCAAAAATGGGAGAAGGGCCTGGCAATCCACTCCCAAGGCAATCCTGAAACAGTCAGCCATTGAAAACCCTGTAAGGGTCGCTATGAGTTGGATACCGACGCGACAGCACCTAACAACAACAACAACAACATATTAAATATCAAAACAGACTCTGAAACTTGCCCTTGAATGATGAGCAGCTACAGTAAAAGGAAGACATGAAGTTAAACAACTAAACAGAAGATTTCAAAGGGCAATGTGAGAAGACAAAATCAAATATTATAATGACATATGCAAAGAGCTGGAGATAGGAAACCAAAAGAGAAGAACATGCTCTGTTTTACTCAAGCTTAAGGAATTGAAGAAAAATTCAAGCTTTGAGGGGCAACAGTGAAGGATTCCACAGAGAAAATATAAAACAATGCAGGATACATAAAAAAAAGATGGAAGGAATACACAGAGTCAGTCTACCAAAAGAAATTGGTGGATGACTAACCATTATGTTTTATTGACTATGCAAAGGCATTTGACTGTATGGATCATAATAAATCATGGATAACATTGCAATGAATAGGAATATCAGCACACTTAATAGTACCTATGAGGAATCTGTACATGGACCACAAAGTAATTTTTCAAACAGAGCAAGGAAACATTGCTTAGTTTAAAGTCCAGAAAGGTGAGTGTTAGGGCTGTATCCCTTAACCATACCTCTTCTATCTCTATGCTGAGCAAATAATCCAAGAAGCTGGACTTTATGAAGATGAATGCATCATCATGAATGGAGAAAGATTCATTTTGAACAACCTGCATTATGCAGATGGCACAATTCTGCTTGCTGAAAGTGAAGAGGACTTGAAACATTTACTGATAAATATCAAAGAACACAGCCTTCAGTATGGATTGTGCCTAAACATCAAGAAAACTAAAATATTTACAACTGGGTCAGTACATAATATCATGATAAATGGAGAAAAATTGAGTTTGTCCAAGATTTTGCTTTACTTGGTTCTACTAACAACATCCACAGAGCAGCAATGAAGAAATCAAAAGACACATTGCATTGGGAAAATCTGTTTCAAAAGACCTCTTTAAACCATGAAAAGTAAAAATGTCACATTGAAGATGAAGGTATGCCTGACTCATGCCTTGGTATTATCAGTCACATCATAAGGTTGTGAAAGCTAGACATTGAATAAGGCAGATAGGCAAAGAATTGATGCCTTTGAATTATGGTGCTGGAGATGAATAGTGAATATACCATGGACTGCCAAAAGAACCAATAGATCTGTCCTGGAAGTGCAACCAGAGTGCTCCTTGGAAGCAAGGATGGCCAGACTGCATCTTACATATTTTGTATATGTTCTCAGGAGGGACCAATCCCTGTAGAAATACATCATGTTTGGGTGAGTGGTGGGTCAACAACAAAAAAGAAGACTCACCACTAGATGTACTGACACAGTGGCTACAACAATGGGCTTAAACATAAAAAAAGATTGTGTGTCTGGCACAGAACTGGGGAGTCTTTCATTCTGTTGCACATAGAGTTGCTATGGGTTGAACCCAACTCAACAGCACCTAACAAAAACAACTGTATCTCTAAAGTATTTCCAATTTATTCCTGCACTTTTTACATGACAAAACAGGCATATAGAGGTTGATTAACTTGTCAAGGACATTTATATAGAAAGTGGCCCCAGGCAGAATCAAATCTAGCAGAATGACCCTCAAGTTCACATTCAGACCATTATGAGCATGCATTGACTCACTTGCACCCACTAAGACAGCCAAAACAAATCACTAGCTCCCCTTCTCCCCTGCTCAGTTCTTTCAGTGCTCCCTGCCTTTGTTCATGCTCTCCCAGAGGGACATGCATGGTCCTACACTCAACTTGTCCTTCTCCCACCATCCCTGGCCACACTCCACTTTATTCACATACAGATAGGCTCCACCTCCACTTGGAAATCTTTTCTGACCTTCCCAGTTGCTTCTCCACTGGATTCCTTCATTGTTGTTTGTTTGTTTGTTTATATTGTTGTGGTTGTTGTTTGCACTACTTGTGAGTTGAACCCAGGATCTTGCACATACTTTGTAAGTGCTCTACCACTGGGCTGCAAACCCAGCCCATTTTTTATTTTTTATTTTGAGTCAGGGTCTCCATAAGTTACTCAGGCTACCTCTGGCCTCAAACTCATGCTCCTCCTGCCTCAACCTCCCAAATCACTGGGATTACAGGTGTGAACCACAGCACCCAGTTCACTTTTTTTATACACACAAGTTTATTATAACAACATATTGTATTGTGAATATATGTGTGCCTCTATTACTAATCCACGAGCTTAGGGAAAAGAGACATTTTTCATCACTGAATACATGGAACTTAGCACAGTGGCTATACGTGGTAAATACATAATCAACAACAAGTTTAATGGGGTTATTCTTAGAGTAAGTGAAAAAAATTCAAACCATTTCAATGGTTGAATATCTGCTACAATTATCTTTTGATATGGTTTTGAAGGAAAAAACAGAAAATATAAGGGTAGTTCAGAAAAGATTCATGGCAATATCAGGTATAGGACTGAAGCACAGATGATATAAAATTATTAATAAGCAAATAAAAACCTTCCCTAAGTCTTAATCAAGGATTTTCCTAGTGTATCCTACATTGAGCATCTACTTGGTGCTGTTAACTAGAGCAGTATGAATAATATAACAAAAGACAAATGGAAGTAACCATGCTTGGAGGTTTTTAATGTTTACATTATCCTTTTTATGTAGAATTTTCAGGTTTTCAATTATTTTCACATATACTATCTTACATAAATAATATGACTTCTAAAATTTTTGAGTTAAAATGGATATTTGAGTTAAATTGCAAAGTAGTGAAAGTAAGCCCCAGTTCTCTGTGAGGTTATGGGAATTATGCTGAAAGGGAAAAGTTAATAGGTAGGAAAGGGTGTACCAGTTAAATGCTACCAAAGGAAGCCTGATATAAGAATGCAAGGAGATTAAGCTGAGCTCTGTTGCACAGCCTGTAATCCCAGCAACTCAGAAGGCTGAGGCAAGAGCATCATGAAGCCAAGGCCAGAGGCAGCCTGCACAACTTAGTGAGACCCTGTCTCAAAATAAAAAACAAAAAAAGCACTGGGGCTGCAGCTCAATGACAGTTTGTTTACCATGTGTAAGGTCCTGAGTTTAACCTCTAGTATGCAAGAAAAGAGCAAAAAGAATTCAAGGGGCCAAAGATTGGACTATGGGAGAAGGATGTGGCAATCCACTCCCAAGGCAATCCCATAAAACATCCATTGAAAACCCTATAAGGGTTGCTATGAGTCAGACATGACTTGATGGCACCTAACAACAACAACAACAGATTGGACTGTAGCATACAAATTAGGAGAAGTTTTGGGCTCATGGTATTTTAAAGCAACTGTACCATTTGTGAGGAGCAAAAGATACTGATTAACTTTAGATTTTGTTAGGTTAAGAATACATGTTAAAATTTCGACAGCAGATGTTCTATTCCCTTTCCATTTTTGTCCTAAAGACTTAGTTGAGGAAAGACAAGCAAGAGAGAGTCATAATGGCCCAGAAAATGTTATCAGAGCCCAGGCAAGGTAAACAGGTTATTGACATAGAAGGATAAAAGTCCTGTACAGAAGCTGGGCACTATGTCATACACCTATAATCCCAGTGATTTAGGATGCTGAGGCAGGAGGATCACAAGTTTGAGCCCAGTGGCAGCCTACGCAACTTAGTGAGAATCTGCCTCAAAACAACTATATAAAAAAGCAGAGCTGGAGGTATAGTTCAGTGGTAGAGTACCTGTCTAGCATATGTGAAACCCTGAGTTCAACCTCTCAGAACTGGAAGATAAAAAGTCCTGTGTGAGAAGCCAATGCCACAGTGGGGTAAGGAGGACATCCATGCAGGGAGTGTGGGAAGGCCAGAGAGGGTCTAAAGTCTAATCTTGATGAGAAAGACATCTTAGAAGTGATGTGACCTGAGCAGGACAAGGAGCATCCACCCAAGAGTGGGGTGTATCCTAGCATAGGATGTCAAGGCTAAGATGCTAGAAAGAGCACAGCAGAGAATGATAGGAAGAGAATGCAGAGCCTACTCAAAATGAGGGGAGGGGATCTCTGCAAACTGGTAGCCCAGGGTAGAGTGATAGCTGGCTTTAGTCCATTTGCTATTGCTGTAAATGAATACCACAGACTGAATAATTTACATGGATTAGAGGTTTAGGTAGATCACAGTTTTGAAGGCTGGGAAGTCCAAGAGCATGATGCTGGCATCTGGTAAGGGCCTCTGCCTCATAACATTACAGAACAAAGCAAATGATGAGTGGAGATTGAGTGTGACCCTTTCTGGACTGTCTCTATTAAGTGCTAAAAATTGCAGTAAATGCACTGTTCTGAATCTCCTAATGAGGCAGAGCCCCAGCAATGCCATATTTTTGTTATTAGAAAGCCATAGCAAAAAGACAATGGAAAGTACAAAAGAAAGAAAAAAGAAGGAAGAAAGGAAGGAAGGAAGGAAGGAAGGAAGGAAGGAAGGAAGGAAAAAGAAAAAACCAACCTTAGTGTGTTTGGAAATTCTGAAAAGTCACTCTAAATAACTTTTGGTCAAAAGAGAAATTCTAATTAAAATTAGAATTAGAAAATATTTACAACTGTACAATAATTAGAATATTCCATATTAGTATTACAATAATGCATAAGTTAGAGAGTAATTCAAAGGCTTAAGAGCATATATTTTAAAAATGTAAAAATTAATTATATAAGGGGTTCTGTTTAAGATGGCAGATAGTTAACAACTATGTTTCAACTGGGGAAGAAAACTGTTAGGGCAACTTGCAAAGTTCTCTATTCAAAACAAAAAAAAAGTGGAGAGCAGCTTTAATCACAAAAAGAAAAGAAAAAAAAAAGGCATATGCCCAGATAGCTTAGTCAGTAGAGCATGAAACTCTTAAAAATAAATAAATAAATAAATGGACAGCACATGGACAACTGGCCAAATAGTGGAGATGAAAATGATGGCAAACAGGAGGAACCAACAGGGTGGCTCAACAGAATCCTCAACCTAGGGAAAATAACCGTGAAAGGTTTCAGAGGATACATGGCCCTCTGGAAGAGTCTGTGGCTCACTAGATGTGTTGTGGGAAACAAAAGCAGAGGTCTGCAGGACTCTCCTGGGAGGAGGCCAGGTTGCATGGCCTCCTGCAGGATCTAGGACCTAAGGATTGTGGGGATTTTTTATTTATTTTTTACTGAGGAGGGACTGTTGTGACCCTGGCCTCTGGCACCACTGGAACCTTGAGTCAGAGGGAAAGAGACTGAGTAGTGGCAAGTTTGGAGCACAGAAAGGAATGGCTGGTGCTGCTAGAACCCCAAGTCCAAGAAAATCTGTTCAGGTTGAGGCATGTTTAGGGCCTGGGAGCTCCTGCTATGCAAATAAGGGGCACCATGGGACCAGGAAGCCTAAGAGAAACTGTTCAGGCAATGATGAGTACAGGACCTGGGCTGGTGATGCAGAGAAGTGGTACTGTGAGACTGGCAGGTCTAAGAGAGATGTTTCAGACAGTGGTGTGTTTAGGCACTGGTAGCAGCAGTAACATGGAGTGACTATGAGACACTGTCTAGGTTGGGACACCTTCAGGGACTAGGAGTGTCTACACCTGTGATACATAGAAGTAGTTCTGTGAGTCCAAGAAGCCTAAGAGACACGTTTCAGGCAGTGGCATGTTTAGGACCCAGAAGCACATGTGATGCAAGGAAATGGTGTCATGGGACCTGGGGAACCTAAGAGACATTGTTTATGCTATAGCAGAACATTTAGGGCCCAGGACCCCCTACAACACTGAGAAGAGGTGCCACAGATCTGAGGAGCCTGAAAGATGGTTTAGGCAATGGTGCAATTGGGGGATGGGGGTGCAGGGAATGGAGAGGAAAAGACAGGGAAGTGCTGACGGCAGTGGTTGCAGTGAGAGTTAGGCACCTGACTCTGAGGCTGGGACTTACAAGAGTAGGGGAAAGGGGAGAAGTGCCAGTGACTGGTCATCATCTAACCCCATGGGAGTGGGTAGCAGAAACTCTTTACACACAGAGGAGGTAACACCTAGCACCCAAACCAAGCAATGGTCAAGCCTCAACAGAAAAACACATGAAACATGAAAGATCAAGATGGATAGGAAGATCCTGCAGACCAAAGCCCCTCAATGGATAATTTCAAAGTAATCAGACTCTTAAAAATGTCAAATGAAGAAGTGAGAACCCTGTTCATAAATATGTTGAAAGATCTCAAAGGAGTAACCATGGGATCAACTAATTCACTGGACATAAAAGTATCCAACTTGGAAGAAAAAGTCAGCAAAGAAATTGAGATTCTGAAGAAGAATCAAACAGAAATCCTGGAGATAAAAAGCAAAGTCAGTCAACTCAATATTACAGTAGAATCTTATATGTCCAAACTAGACAAAGCCAAAAGCAGGATATCTGGCAGTGAAGAAAAAGTTGAGGATCTTATTACTCGGATGTCAAGAAAGAAAGAAGGATGAAGGAGTATGATCAAGAATTTCAAGAAGTCTTTGGTAAAATGAAGAAACACAACCTATGAATTCAAGGTATTCATGAAGGAGCTGAAAACAAGAGAAGATTAGGAAGTTTATTCAAAGAAAAATTAGATGAGAACTTCCCAAATCTAAGGCAAGAACTGAATGCCTATACAACTGAAACACTCAAAACTCCAAATAGAGTAGATCAGAAGAGAACCTCTCCATGATACATTATAATTGGAATGCTAAATCAAGAGGGCAAAGAAACTATTCTAAAAGCTATAAAAGAGAAACACTAACTCACAAAGGCAAACCCATCGGAATAGCAGCTGATTTCTCAATAACAACCTTAAAGTCAAAGAAAGTTTGGTCAGATACCATTCAAATCCTGAAAAAGAATAATTGTCAACCAAGATTACATTACCCAGTGAAGCTATCTTTTAAAATAGATGGTGAGTTCAAGACATTCCATGATACTGACTTATTTAAACAGCCACCAAGCCAGCACTGCAGAGGCTTCTCAAGAAAAGTGTATATGGGAGAGGCAAGACAATCTCAAATACAAAATCAAAGGAATGAATAATAAACATGAGGGCAACTTTAAAAATAGGCTAAACATGAATCGATAAAAAGGAAACAAACATCAAGTTGATGCAGAATAATAAGCTCCTCTTAGTAATTAGTCTCAATGTAAACAGTCTTAACACCATTCAAAAGTCATAGACTGGCCAACTGGATTAAAAAAAAAAAACATAAACCCTCAATATGCACCATTAAAGAGACTCACCTTATCCATAAGGACCACAAAAGACTGAAAATTATAAGCTAAAAAACAATATACCAAGCATGTGGGAACCAAAAGACAGCAAGAGTAGTGCTACTAATTTCTGACAACTTAGATATCAATCCCAAACTAGTCAGAAGACACAAAGAAGGACACTACGTATCAGTAAAAGGAACAGTCAATCAGGAATCCATAATGATACTTAAGATTTACCCACCAAATACAGGGACACCTAGGCTCATAAAACAAATTTTACTGGAGTTAAAGGAACACATTGGGCCAGACACAATAATTATGGGAGATTTCAATACCCAAGTTTTACCAAGAGACAGGTCATCAAGGCAAAAAAATCAACAGAGAAACCACAGGATTTCACCTAATTTATCCATTAACATACTTTTTCTGTTGATTCAACTTTATAGATTCAAGCCCTGTGTTCAAATATACCATGTTCCGTTTATTTCAATTTCAATTTTAGGGTCATCTATAATTCTGCTTTTATTTTTATTTCTTCCCTTGGTTTTCTGCTACATGATCTTGTTTCTTAATTTTCCCAGTGATTTGTGATGATATGCTGACCATTTGAGCATACAAATCTTTAGGATCCAGATAATGTTATCTTTCAGTTTGTTTTAATACACAGAGTAAAGGACTGCTTTGTTCCAGTCAAGGTTAGATTTCTGGTTTGTTTCTTATTTGCCATTACTTCCAAAATGTAGCCTTTACTCTTAACATGTAGCTTTTGAGAGAGTTCATATGAAAGTCTGTAATGTTCACCGAATCACTGCATCCTCTAAGGCCAGAAATTCCAACCTCTGTCTTCCTAATAACCCAGATACATTTATACATTTTTACCTACCTGTCTTGGTCCCTATATGCAATGCATTTTTCTAAGATATTTATCCGTATTGTTTTATTTATTTATTTATTGCAATACTAGGGGTTGAACCCAGAGCTTTGCATATGCTAAGCAAGTGCTCTACCATTGAGCTGTACCTCTAGTCTTTTTTATCATTATCATTATTATTATTATTATTATTATTATTATTACTATTAATTTTGAGACAGAGTCTCACCAAGTTGTGCAGGCTGCCTCTGGCCTCAATCTTGTGATCTTCCTGCCTTGGCCTCCTGAGTCTCTGGGAGAGGTGTCATCCACAGTATCCAGCTGTATTGTTTTATTTAATCATTACAACACTCATATAAAGCAGGTATATGAGTTTTGTTCAGGGATCTTGTTAATCACTATATTTACAATATTCACAATAGTGCCTGAAATGCAGTAGACATACAATTAATATTTGCTATATTGAGGAACTCAAAGAATAATAAATAAAATAAAAGTTTGAAACTTTTTTGCCCAATTGAAAATGAAAATTACAGTGCATGTTTTCAAAAAGGGCCTTGTTAAATGAATATACATTTATATTTTGTGTGATTGTATACACATTTGTTAAACATTTTTCTGTGAAGAATTTCCATTTACTAGGCTCTCTGGGTTCAAATCTTTACTCAACCATTCACTTGAGTATATGGAGAGTACCAAAAAGCATAAACATTTTAAGAAAGGAAAAAAACTCTATTAAAATGCAATACTCAATATATGCCAAAAACAAAAGATAAATAGAAGTCATATTTGAGGTGCTCAAAATTAACCCAGAGAGCCTGGTTCCAGAGCCTGTGCATAGAACCAGTGACCTCTATAACACTCCAGACACTGTTCCAGGCATTAGGATCCCTGTGGAGACAAAGGTCTTATTACCACGAATGCAGGGAAGACAGATAGTAGAAAGGAAGGGTAATAAATGAATTCTATGAAGAATATAAAATGAGTAATATGCTGTAATGTAGCCAGCAGGAATTCCCAACAGCATTTGATAGAGTAGAGAAGGGTATTTGAGAAGGTATCATCTGAACTTAGAAACTAAGATACCAAGATATATGTGGAAAATTAGTTCACATAAATGGAAATTCTTCACTGTATTATAGCAAAAATAATAAGAATAAACTAAAATTCCAAATAGAAATGAGTAATTTATTATTATGACATATTCCAAAGATAGTACACTAGTCATTAGAAGTGGTGGTTTCTAAGAATATTTAATAATATAGTAATATAATACAGTATAAAGTTATGTGAAACAAGAATTCAAATCTTCATATTTTTAAATTTCTATTACTATTTGCTGTGTGCATGTATTTTAAACATATATACATATACATAGAAAAAAGACTAGGAAGAAATACAAGAAAATGTTTATATCAATTAATGATTAAGTGGCAATATTACAGGAGACATTTATTTCTTTGTTATATTTTCTATATTTTCTGAATTTCCTATGGCTAGATTAAAAAATTAATGTTGATCCTTAAATGTAACCAACAACAAAACTTTGAACAGAATTT
>VMDO01012375.1:0-52953 GCA_007922755.1 Pedetes capensis | reverse complement strand
CTAACCCCTAGTAATTCAGGATGTGGCTGTATTTGAAAACAGGACCTTGAGCAAAGTGACTAAAGTAAAATAAAGCTATTAGCATGAGTCTTAATTCAATCTGATGGTGTTCTCATATCAAGAGGAAATCGGACATAAAGAGGGACACCACAGGTATGTATGTACAGAAGGACAGCCAGGTGAAGAGACAGAAAGAGGATATCTGCAAGCCAAGAACCAAAACGTCAGGGGAAACCAGACCTGCTGATCATTTGATCTTGGACTTCCAGCTGATAGAACTGTGAGAAAATTCATTTCTGTCATGGAAGCCCTAGCAAACCAATGCATTATCATATCATCAGAAAATAATAAGAATTTTGGCTGCTCCTTCCCACAGTTCTACCACTTGTTTCCATTTCCTGCCATGTCACATTGACTACCATATATTTTATTTTAGGGTTTAGGTCTGAACCATGAAAGGGGAGGTCCTCACTTGATTTTCTAGTAGGCCCATTTTTAAGGTCATCCTATATGAAAGAGTTAACTTTGGAAAGAAGTACATTTCACTTAGTTAATCCTATGATATCAACACTGTTACTCTGGTGATCAGATAAGATTGAGACTCCATGAGAGTAAGTGACTTGTCCAGGTTTTTAGCTGGTAATAAGACTCAGATATTCAGTCTCTAAATCAAATCCATTTTGTGTTCTATCTTATCACCATGCAACTTCCCAAGAATAAAGAAAGAAAATTTTGTCTAGATTTGGTGGTGTAAACTGGTAATCCCAGCATTCAGGAGATAGAGGAGGGAAGATCATAAGTCCAAAGGCAGCCCAGGTTACACAGTGAGACTCTTCCAAGAAAGAAAAAGAAAAGGAAGGAAGGAGAGAAGGAAATGTCATAATAAAACTCATTAATTTATATACTAAGAAATTACTAATTTTAAAAAAATTATTTTAAGGGAAAATAAGTGTGATGGTTAGCCTTGATTGTCAACTTGACTGGATTAAGAGGTGCCTAAAATACACACCCCCATACTTGTCTTTCAGTTTGTCATACTGTGGGGGCTTGATAACATTTTGAAGAATGGGAACAACAGAATTTGTACTCCTGAGGAATCTGTACATGGACCAGGAGGCCACTGTTCAAACAGAACAAAGAAATACTGCCTGGTTTAAAGTCAGGAAAGGTATATGTCAGGGCTGTATCTTTTCACCATACCTCTTCCATCTCTATGCTGAGCACGTAATCTGAGAAGCTGGATCTTATGAAGAAGAACATGGCATCAGGATTAGAGGAAGATTCATTAACAACCTGTGTTATGCAGAGGACACAACTTTGCTTGCTGAAAATGAAGAGGATTTGAAACATTTACCGATGAAGATCAAAGAACATAGCCCTCAGCATGGATTGTGCCTCAAGAAAACAAAAATCATTGCAGTGGGTCAGTAAGCAACTTCATGATAAATGGAGAAAAGCTTGAGCTGTCCAGGATTTTCTTTTACTTAGTTCTACAATCAACACCCGCGGAAGCAGCAGTCAAGAAATCAAAAGATGCATTACATTGGAAAAAGCTATTGCAAAAGATCTCTTTAAAGTCTTGAAAAGATGTCACACTGAAGACGAAAGTGCACCTCACCTATCCCATGGCATTTTCAGTCTCATCATATGGTTCTGAGAGCTGGACATTGAATAAGGGAGACAGGAGAAGAACTGATGCTTTTGAATTATGGTGTTAGAAATCAATATTGAATATACCATGGACTGCCAAAAGAACCAACAGATCTATCCTAAAAGAAGGGCAACCAGAGTGTTCTTGGAAGCAAAGATGTTTAGACTGCCTCTTATGTGTTTTAGACAAGTTGTCATGAGAAACCAATACCTGGAGAAGGACATCATGTTTGAGAGAGTAGCAGGTCAACAGAAAAGAAGGAAGACCTTCAATCAGATGGAGTGACACAGTGTCGGTAAAAATGGGCTTAAACATATAATAGATCATGTTCATGGCACAGTGTCACATAGTGTTTTGTTCTATTGTACATAGGGTCACTATGAGTTGGACCCAACTCGATAGCACCTAAAAATAAGAGCAAATTACACTCCTGTGTACATCTTCCAGGGCATTTCCTGAGAGGACTAACATGTGGACCATCCAATAAGCTTAGGACTCAAGTGGAATAAGGGAGAAGGAGGAAGCCAGTGAACACAGGCAGACAGGCTAAAACTCTTCTGGAACAGAGCATGTGGGTCTAATTCCCACTGCACATCAGACTATAGTTCCCTTAGCTTCCATGAAGATTCAACACCTGACGTTCCAGACCTTGGCACCAAGCAGAGACTATTCAGGTTTCTAACTCTTGGACTGAGTGGCTGCCATTCTCCTTGTAGGCATGGCTATGAAATTAACCTGCCCCCAGCATGTAAACTAATCCAATAAATCCCCTTTTATAATATAGAACATAGAATACATATATATTCTATTAGTTCTGTTTCTCTGGAGAACCCTGACTGATATAAGAAGTGAGTATTGCTGGATGCGGTGGTGCATACCTGTCATTCCAGTGACTCAGGAGGCAGAGGCAGGAGGATCACAAGTTTGAGACCAGAGGCAGTCTGCATAATTCAATGTGAGACCCTGTCTCAAAAAGTTAAAAAAATATGGGCTGGGGGTGCAGGTCAGTGGTACAGCACTTGTAAAGCATGCAAGCACAAGGTCCTGGGTTCAACCCTTAGTACCGGGGGTAAAAAAAAGGAGTATTTACTATTGTTAGGTGCCATTGAGTCATGTCCAACTTGAGGGTTTTCAGTGGATGATAACTTGGGAATCAGCTTGGGAATGGATTGCCAATTCCTTCTCCCATTTTTGCAGTGCTGGGAACTGAACCCAGGACCTCACATACTGCAGAGTGGCACTCTACCAACTGAGCTAAATCCCAGCCTGAGTATTTACTACTCAGTGCTATTATTGCTTTCTGGGGTTAAAATGTCCTTTGTGCCCCTGACTCTTGTTTTTCCTTCCTGGAGGGGAGGAATATTTTCTCCAAATGAAAGGCAAAGCAAACTGGCATATAATGGACACCCAGCTCTAAGGTGTCTGCCTCCTGCTCTTTCTGCTACATTGCTTATGAAGTATGCAAATAAAAGCAGAAAAGTCTTGGTGTGTTTAGATGGCTTCCTAATGATCCCTGCCTCTGATATCCAGGAGTGAGGGCTCTGTTCAATGGCTTGTTTCAATGAATGTGATACAGCTAAAGCGATGACATGTCATTTTCAAGATTAGTTTAGGAAGGGACTTCCTCGGCTTCCATCTTGCTCACCTCTCCTGCTCTCTTGCTTATTCACATTGACGGAAAACAGCTGCCATGTTGTGATCTGCCAGATGGAGAATGGTACATGGTGGGGGATATAGGGAGGCCTCTGGCCAACGGCCAATGGGGACCAGAAGATCTTGCTCCAATAGTCTGTGAGGAACAGAATTCTAACAAGTGAGCTTGTTGAATGAGCTTACAAGTACATCTCCCTTAATCAAGGCCTCAAGTGAGAATGCAGCCCCTCCTAATGCCCTGATTTCAGCATCATGAGACTCAGAGCCAGAGGACCTAGTTAAGACAGTCATTTTCCTGACCCACAGAAACTACCAAACAATGTGTGTGTATAGTTTTAAGGCACCACTTTGGGGTATAATTGCTTACACTGTAACATATAACTCATACATTCTATCTGCAAGTTAAAAGGCCTGAGTTCTAGTGTTGGCTCTACCAGTGTTGTTAGGTGCTATTGAGTCTGATTTGACTCATAATGACCCTATCTATGAACAACAGAATGAAATACTCTCCGACACTGTGCCATGCACACAATCTCTTTGTTTGAGCTCATTGTTGCAGTCACTATATTTCTTCTCACTTTGAGTCATGCCACATCAGCAAATGGAGGTCCAAGGGGCTTTACTCCATTCCTGTCATTAAGGTCAACTCTACTTTGAGGAGCCAGCTCTTCTCCAGTCATCTTTTGAATGCCTTCCAGCCTGGGTGGGGTAGGTCTCATTCTCCAGCACTATATTTGACAAATGCTTCTTTAATATTCATAGGGCTTTCAATGGCTAATTATTTCGGGAGTGAGCTGCAGGGTCCTTCTCCCTAATCTGTCTTAGTCTGGAAGCTCAGCTGAAACCTGTCTGCCATGGATGGCCCTGCTGGTATCTGAAATACCAGTGGCATAGCTTTCAGCATCACAGCAACACATAAGCCCCAACAGCACAACAAGCTGACAGACATGTGAGGGTAGCTCTACCCAGAGCTTACAACAAAACTTTAGGCAAGTGCTTTCCCTGGTTAGGAACTATTCCTCCTTTCTCTTAATAGAACCAGCCCGCCTTCACTGAGGTGATTATAATAAAAGTCTTTTGCTTCACACACGGCCTAGTGTGATGGTGTGATCTCTCTCCACTAGAAACTAACAATTCTCTACTACAATTTATGTCTTGTATAATGTCTTCTATACAGGGAAGCACAGACAAACTGAGTTATCTGCTGACAGGGAGGGTAGGTAATTGTTGTTGCTGGTGAGGGGCCTGCACTCTGGACTGGCACTTCTTTCTTGTGGACCTGCTTCCTATGTCTGTCTCTCTGTCTGTCTGTCTGTCTGTCTGTCTGTCTGTCTCTCTCTCTCTCTCTCTCTCTCTCTCTCTCTCTCTCGAATGGGGAAAAGACATCTCTAAACATCCTTTCCAGCTCTCAAACTTTATAGGTCTTCTGATACAGTCTCCGAAACCTTTCCCTATGCCCCTCATCACCACCATGTTCCCTATGGCATGTTCATCACCACCCTTGTCACGTGACACCTCCCTGCAGCCTCCCAGCTCTTCCTTAGGGCTCTCTTACCCCTGCTCTTTACAATCCTGCAGTGAAAGAGAAGAGGTCGTCCTGGGGTAGAGGATCAGCCCCTGTAGTCTAGCCCAAGCTTCACTGGAATTCAAGGAGCTGACGGGCTGCTGCCGCACACTCTTAATTGCTCCCACCCTTTAAACACATACTGACTGTTGCTCACAGCCACATTCAGCCCTCAGTCCCTCTCCAACTTTTATGACCCCCTGCCACGCATGCTTCCGTATTCCTCCACAGGGAGCTCCAAGAGGCTCTCAGTGCCTGTCACTTGACTCTGGAAAACACCTGGGCCCGGAGTCAGCCCAGCACAGTAAGTCCCACAAGTGGCATCTCAAGAGGCTCGTCCCATCCATCCCAGATGCTGACATAGCGCCTTCCCCAGAACATCTGGTTCGGTTCCAGGGGAAGCAATTTATTGGACTTAAGGGGAGACAGGGAGGTCATCTGGAGGGTGAGGCCAGGCTGAGGAGTTGGGGGTCTGCAGATTAAGTCTGTACTGCTGCCGAAGTGTCTGAGAGATGTTGAATAGGATCTCAACCCTAAACCTTGGTGTACCAACCGGTAAATAGGAGAAATCCCTGAGAGATCTCTACCTCGCCTAACCCACCTCTGGCATTTTCACTGAAGCCTTGTCTCTTACTCACATGCTGCAAATCTCCCCTCATAGACGTTCCTTAACACCCCAACCTTAGAGGGTTCTCCATCTCAAGGAGAAAGTATAAGGGAGAGAGAGCCTGCTTCCTTAAAGATAGTAAGCACAGTAAAGGAAAACCCTGAGTGATATTTGAATACAGAATGTCTCCCCATATTGCCTTCTGGCTGTGTATGTGGGGGAAACACTTGTCCATACAGCCTACTGTAATAACCAGAAGGTGCTGGCAGCCACAACAATGGCACCGTGCTCTCTACGAGAGGAAAATGAGGCACAGAAGAAAGCCCAACTTTTCCCAATGCATTTTAATTCTTTTTAACTCCACCTGCATTTGGCTGAGAGGCCCAGTGAGTCATTCACACTCAGAAGAGTGAGTGCCAGAGAGGCAATACATCTACTGCTGCCTCTTTCCACTACAAGTAAAAGAAAATCTGACTCAAAGGAGCCTAAACTTTAAAAGGAGTTTATTGGCTCACCTAATTAAAATAGATGAAAGGTATACTAGCTTCTGTAGTTTCACTCGGGACTTTATCTCTGTTTTAACTTTAACTTCAGTAGTTTCACTCAGAGCTATCTCTATTCTAACTTTATCTTAACGCTCATTCTCCTACTGTTCTTAAGATGGCTGCGGGCAGTTCCAAAATCATAAATTCCTCATTCGCATTGCTATGGTTTGAACATGATGAACATTCTCCACAGGCTCATGTGTTGAAGGGTTGATCCCCAGATGATGGGGATATTTTGGGGAAGTGAGTGGAAACTTTAGGAAATGGGGCCTAGCTGGAAAAAGTAAGTCACAGGGGAGTGCTGGTGATGGTTATATCTTTTCCCCACAACTTCCTGTATCTCTCCTTCTGCTTCCTGTCTCCCATGAGATGAGCTTCTTTGCTCCACCACACGTACCCTACCATGATATTTAGTCTCACCATGGGCCTAGAAGCCACAGAGCCAGCCAACTTTGGACTGAAACCTGTAAAACTGCAAGCCAAAGTAAATCCTTCCCCCTTAAGGTATTTTTTCACAGTGATGAAAAAATGAGTAACACACACACATCTAACAACAACAACAAACATCTAGGATGATTGTGGGAGCATCCTTCTTGAGTATACTCCCCACAAAATCATGAAGTTCACTCAGACTTGACTAGCTTAAGCCATGCAAGAGGTAATAATTATTAGAGATTAGGTATGATATTTGATTTAGCTTCTTGCACTGAGCAATAACAAAAAGAGCTTCCCCTGACCCATTTGAATTCCCAGATAAAATTGGAACCTTTGGGAAAGTGGATACTGGGAAGATAACCAATGAATATCTGCTATAGATACAAAGTGGTTCTTCAAGTTGAAAGCCCTATGATGTTATACAGTCACACTACCCACCCTTCCTGGACTTCTTGGTGTTGACAGAAAATCATACCCTATTCAGGCAAGAGTATCCGAACACATATGCCGATATTTATCCTCTTTGGAACCCAATTTCTCACCTGGAAACTGAAAAGTTAGAGTAGATAATCTCTAAGTACTAGTCCACTTCCAAGATTCCATGACTCTATGGAAAGCAGATGTGTCAGATGGCTGCCAAAATCCATGTACAGACCTGTGTGCTATTTAGTGCCCATGGCAGCCCTATTTCTGCACTCCTTGGCTCAGGTTGCACTTAGGACCCACTTCTGTGGACCCTTTGCCTAGGCCTCCTTGCAAATGATTCTGGTAGTGTCTAGCCAACAAAAAAATCAACAGCACAAGTGTTATGATTTGGATCTAAATGTCCCCCAAAGGGACACTGGGAAGTGGGATCTAGCTTGGCAGAAATGAGTCACTGAGGGTGAAATTTTGGAGGTTTTTACTCAGACCTCTGGTTTGGTAAGGTCTTTATGCTTCTGGTAAGTTCCCTCTGCTTCCTGATCACAAAGATGTAAGGTCTTCTACCACAAGCCCTGCCACATGCCACTGCTATGCCTGCCCCACCATCATTATGGACTGATCCTTTAACTGTGAGCCCCCAATAAATATTTCCTTCCTTGAGTTTGTTTTAGTCAGTTTCTCTGCCATATCAGTGACCAGCTGACTAATACAAGAAGTCTGGAGGAAAGAGGTCCCTCCTTACTTTGGGCCATAGTTCAGGCATTGTCTTTCACTCTAAGACCTGGGTGGACTCCTGCTCTACAATTTCAGTTTTGGCTGGGCTTCTGGTAATAATATCCTTCTTCCTCCCTAAGGCCTAAATGTATAAATGACTTGCCACTGTCACTAATCTCTAGGCCTCAGAATTTTTACTGGTTTCTGTAGACCTTCCTACTTTTTATAGGTAGTTTTTAATTAGTTTCTTCATTAATTGGGGGAGAGGTTGGTGGTGATGGTGGTAGCTTCAAATTTCTTTTTCTTTTTTCACTTGAACCACTTTAGTTGATTCTGGAATTCTAACTGATAAATTATACATATCTGCACTCCTCTGCAATATCCTTCTAGATAACAATATTATTATTACATACACACATAGACACAGAAGTAAGTGACTACTATTCTAAGGATAAAAATAGATTTTATGTTCTATGGCAATATTGCTAAGTAAGTACTATGGTAGCAACTATCAGGAACATTGGATTTATAAGGATTCTGAGTCTATGTAGCAGGTTGAAGAGCGGCCCCCAAAGAGATATACCGTATTAAACCCCAGAACCTGTGAATGTGGCCTTATTTGGAAACAAGGTCTTTACAGATATAATTAAGTTAAGGGTATCTGGATGAGACCCTCTTAGATTTAGAATGGTACCCAAAATCTAATGGCTGGTGTACTTATAAGAGAAAATCTGGGAGAGACTTGAAACACAGAGGCAGAGAAAAGAAGCCTATGTGAAGATGAAGCAGTGATCAGAGTGATGCATCCACAAGACAAAGATGTTAAGGATTTCTTGGAGCCATCAGAAGCTAGAAGATGATCCTCCAAGAGCCTCTAGAAAGAATGAGCACCTGAATATGAGACCATCAAGGATTGGCCTCCAAAGCTATGGGAGAATAAATTATTGTTGTCTTAAAACCAGCAAATTTGTAATCATCTGTATAGCAGTCCTAGGAAGATAAGAGTGTCTGCATCCTAACTAGCTAAACCAGGTGCTACACAGCCTGGGCAGGAATCCTCCATTGCCAGTCTATTCAGTTTGGACAATGTAGAGACCCAATGGCCAGTGTTATGCTTTGAATATAAAATGTCCCCCACAGACTCATCTTTGAATGTTTGATCCTTAGTTGGTGGTGCTATCTGGGGAGGCTGTGGAACCTTTAGTAGATAGGACCTAGCTGGTAGAAGTAGGTCTCTGGGAGTAAGCCTTTGAAGGTGATACCGTGCCCCCAGTTCCAGTCAAGCTCTCAATCTCTGCTTCCTGGTCCACAGTGATGTAAAGAGTTCTCTGTCATATACTCCTGCCACCTGCTCTGCCATTCCTATCCTTTCCTCACCACTATGGACTAAAACCCTCTGAAACCACGAGCCAAATGAACCTTTCCTTCCTTAAGTTGTTTCTGTCAGGTATTTTTGTCACAGTGATGCACAAGTTAATGAATACAGCCTATCAAAACATGTGGGCTCCTGTGAGTTTCCTTATGAAAACCTGTTGACATGGGCATTCTAGGCCCCATGAAACCAGTAAAATACATGCAATCCTTCAAAGAATACTAAAAATTACCCCAAAAAGAACAAAAACAGAGATGGGTTCCCATGTGCAAACAAATCACAGCTTGAAAGCAGAAGCTAGTCTGTTTCATTTCACATTTCTTTTCTCCACTCATCATCCTTGTGCCCATGGGTCCCCTGCTCACACAAGACCTAGGATCAAAGTTTGATGAATGAATGAAGAAGAGAAGAAAATGAACTAATTGGTTACTTAGTGAATTCCCAGGCCATGAATTAGAGACAAGCAAAGCAGGTTGCTCTTGGATACAGCAATAAATCCCTTTGCTAATCTACCCTTCCAAATAGGCACACAAAGCTAGACTGAGAAACAGAAATCTGTGGGAAAGTCAGAATTTGAACCAAATTGAATTACCTGTGCTGAGAACTGGTTCAGACTTGTCCGGACTCTTGCCACAACTCTTGGACACACTGTCCTTTCTAGCACACTGAAGCATGTAAGGACTAAGTGACCCTGTTAGGTTATTTAAGCATCTTAATTTGACTAGCAATTAAAACAGCATCATGACTGGCAGACTCAAAAGCCAGCCTCCTTGGATCCAGATCCCAGCTGTATTCTGATTGTCTGTGTGACTAAGCCTCTCTCTGCCTCAGTTGTCTCTTCTATAAAATGGGGATAATAATAGTACTATTTCATAGAGTTATTATAAGGACTGTGCAAGCTACTGTTTATAAATTGCTTAAAACACTAGCCAGGAGAGAGAAAAAGGGGGCACATAAATGATTGCTGCTGATTTTCCTCCTTTGGCATGCAGGCATATTTTGACTGATGGACAAATTATATCCCACAGAGTTTAGTCCTGGCCTCAAAGTATTTTGGTGTCAGATGAAGGACTTCAGGACGGGGTAGACATTAACTCAGGCTAGGCAGCCACACCCCTTTTCTTGTTTGGATAGCAAGAGTCTTGGCCACATCTACTGTCCATGGCTGGCCTTCCTCTCACCCATAATAGCCATTACCATCAGTAATGGCTGAGAAGCTATGGTACAAGCTGAGGCATAGGGCAGTAGGCACAGAAAGAATGTCCTCCATTCTCCACGATGGACGGACACATTACAGGAAGTCCTGGAGGCCTTATAGGAAATGCCTTCTCTGGTCTGCACAGCTCTCTTTTTCTCCTCCTTTTTCTGAGCTGAGAACACTGTCATTTTGTGAAAAGAATAACAAAGATGAATATATGCCTATAAATGGAAGATGAAGTAGTGACTGACAGCTTCTCCCTGCCAAGGAAAACAAGTGCAAGGCTGCTGCAAAGAGAGGAGCCAAGGGAGCCTGTGGAATCAGAAGCTCCCCATCTCCTTGGGACCTAGCTCAGGCCTATGCAGGCCTGGCTGTCTGGGAACAGCAGCCCCATGGTCCTGCGGGAAAGGCCTGCCAGGAACCTTGGGGCCATGGACTGGGAGTTGCTGGGAGCTGAATGCTGCAATTTGCCATGGGAAAGGAAAGAGACAATTGGAGGCTGGTGGCCCAGAGAAACCACTATTTAATTCAATAAGCTTCAACTAAATGACTGCTGTGTGCGAGGCATGGAGCTGGGGAGAAGCAGGAAGGTCATTGTGTTTTTGTCCTGAAGACGTAGAGATAGTGGAAAGAGGAACCTGTGAAAGCTAGGGTAGAAATGAACAGAGATGTAACTGCCCCTTCCAAAGCACTGGCTCTGTTTTGAATCTGGAAGAACAAAGTTTCCCAGGAGCGAGGAGTCACACTGAGTTTGAAGCAGTGATCCTGGAAGTAAATTTTAAAGGAAGGGCAGGATTTTGACAGATGGAAATGGGAACATGGAGGACACTCTGGGTAAAGCGGCCAGTGTGACAAGGCATGGAGGTAGAGAGACAAAAGGTATAAAAGTATTTTTTGAAAAAAAATCTATAAGTGCAAAACTTGGTGGAGAGCCCAGCCTGGTTCCGGAGGCCAAGGGACTCACAGAAGGTCTAGGAGCCCATGGAGCACAAGTCCATCAGCAGGCTTCAGGATTAACACACCATAGCAAGTGGAGATGGGCTAAGAGGAGGAAGAATGGAGACTCCTTATGATTATCAGTCCTTGGAAAGAAGGACACCTAAGGCTTTTGTGACTTTTTTTTTTAATCTACCACAAGTGACCTATCAGAAACCCAGTCTGCCTCCCACTCCTGCCTCACTCATGTCACCTTCATACCAACCCAGCAACACTGGCTGTCTTCCTGGTCTTCTGACACACCAAGCCTTTTGCACCTCAGAACCTTAGCTTATTGCCAAGATGGCTACCATCAATCTCTTCCCTCTCTACACACTCAAGCCATTCTGCCTGCAAGAGGTGGAGGCTAATCCTCCACAACCTAGAATGTGATCTGGCTTGAGACTGATCAACAGGATACTACAGAAGTGATTCTAGACCAGTCCATGGCTAGTCTTAATGATCACAGGCAGTTGCCTTTCTGCTACCTCTGGAGAAAGCCAATATCTACCAGAGAAGTCCAATTTTCCTGAGCCCTCCATGCTATGAGGAAGCCCAAGCTAGCCTTGTGGAGAAGCCACATGGGTGTCAAGAGAGCACTAATAGGTACTCTTGCTATCCCAAGCAGCCTGACCTAGGGCCACATACCTGAGTCAGGGAACCCTGGAAGATTCAGCCAAGTCAAGCCTTCAGATGACTCCAGCCACAATTGCCATCTAACCAGCACTGCACAAGAAACCCCTAGTGAAATACAATACCCAGCAAAGCCCAATTGTTATCTTTTGGATATGAAATGTCCCCCACAGGATCATGTATTGAAGGCTTGGTCATCAGCTGGTGGCACTGTTGAGAAGTGTTTGGATCATCGGGGCTCTATCTTGTCCCTTGCTCTCTCTTGCTCTCTGCCTTCTGACCACCATGAGGTGAGCCACTTTGCTCTACCACACGAGGCCCACCATGTTGTTCAGCCTCACCATGCGTTGGCCCAGAGGCAGTAGAGCCAGTGACCCTGGAGTGAAACCATGAGCTGAAATAAATCGTTCCTCCTTTAAGTCATTTTATCAGATATTTTATCACAGTAAAAAGCAACAAACCCAAATCAATCCAATACAGCTGTGAGAAATAACATGTTCTTTTGTCTGAAGCCATTAACTTTTGGGGTAGTTTTGTCTTTCCTTTGAAATGGCCTTTCTCCCTCACCCTGACACATCAGAGGAAAGGCAACATTCTGAGAGCTTCTTTACCTTTCTGCCCTCTTCTCTCCAGGCTCAATTCCCCGCCCCACCCTTCACCATGCAACACAGGATGCCCTATAAATCATGGGAACAATTTTCTTCTCCCTACATAGGCCCTGGTCTGTCTCAGTGCAGCCACCTCTGCTTCCCCTCCCCAAGGAGGGGACATGTATGTCTCAAAGGAGGAATTCACAGGGCTTCTCAATCACCTGCCCAGGAATGGGTGGGAGCTGGAGGGGTGCTGCTGCCAAAGGCCACATGAGCCCTGACCTCTGGCCCTGGCAGCAGCAATAGCTGCTGTTGCGATGGGCCTTTGCCATAACCTAGTCCTGGGGGAACATCTGCACATCAGTGGTTGTCTTGAAATAGGCCATGGGAAAGTCCAAGAGCAGGCCCGGCTCTTGACAACCATCCCAGAATCCCACTGGAATGTTGTACCAGAGTACACTGAGCCCTGAGGTCTTGGGTTCTATGTTATTTTATTCATTTCTATTTTTTGGCTGGACTTTTAATTGGAAATTCAGAACACTTAAGCTATCCCAGGGCATTAGTTCCAAGCATGCCTTGCAGTTCCCCTCGAGATGATAATTGGGGAACCTGTACTCGGGTTCTGTAGCTTAGCACAGCAAATAAGCCTTGACCCCAACACTGGCTTAAAGTGATCCTAGACCAGGGAATCAAAAACTGAGACCAAAACCCAAATCCTCCCTGCCAGACCACAATGCTTCCTCCAAGACCCAAGAAATGTAAGTTACCCTGCGGGCAGGCTGAATCTCTTGTAACTAGAGCAGCCCCCACACAAAGTAGATCCTCATTGAGGATTTGACTGCAGAAGAGGTGAATTGCCAGACTATACGAAGAGAATATCTGAGCCTAGCAACGTCCCCAGACATACAGCAGTTCATTTTAGGAGAGGCAATGGGGAAGGCAAAGCTTAGCGGACTATGGCTTGCAGTCCAAATCCTGTTTTTGCATATATGGCCCACTAAGCTAAGAGTCAGGCTGGGATTTAGCTCAGTTGGTAAAGCAATGCTCTGCAGTCTCTGAGGTCCCAAGTTCAATTCCCAGTACTGCAAAAATGGGAGAAGGACGTGGCAATCCACTCCCAAGGCAATCCCGAAACAATCAGCCATCGAAAACCCTATGAGAGTCACTATGAGTAGGACACGACTGGATGGCACCTAACAACAACAACAAAGCTAAGAGTCTTTTTTACATTTTTAAGTGGTTGGAAAAAATGCAAATATAAATAATATTCCACGATAAGTAAACACATGAAACTCGAATTTGTGTTGATAAGTAAAGGTTTTGGAGAATATAGCTGTTCCCAATCACACAGCAGTATTATACATGGCTGATTTTCAGTGCAACAGAGCTGAGGACTTGAACAGGAGGCTGCATGACCCACACAGCTGGAAATATTTGCTCGCTGGCCCTTCATTGAAGTTTGCTGATCCCTGGTCCAGTCAGGTAAAAGTTCTCTGGATGTCCAACATATGTTGTTCCAGGTTAAGCACTGTCTGTCTCTCCCACCCTGCCTGCTTCCTTTCGAATTCAAGATTTTCTAAAGTGGTTTAAATTATCTTTAGTGGTATAATTTATTTGTCTGACAGCTCTTCTCCCTGAAAGAGAGAAGAAATCTGTTCAAAGACAAAAGAAGAGTGAGGAGGAAATTTTTAAAGGGCTCCAAAATGGGAACCCCAAAGAAAGACTGGGTCAACTTTATGATACTGTTAAGGGCTAACCTACTATTGGGATACAGAATAGGGAAACTTCTCAGATTTCGCAAAAGAGGTCAGCATCTGACACTGGAGTAGCCATGGCTGCTGCCTCCCGCATGGTGCCTCCCTTGGCATCACATGCATCCTGGGGGAGCATGAAATTAATACCTTTGAAGATCCCCCCTGGAACCATCCACAGTGCACCCCATCCAGCTCTCTGGAGCCACAGAAATCATGGCATGCCTTATTTGCAGCCACATATAGCAAACAGCATCCACCACTCCCACCCCAAACAGACAACACCCATTACTCGCAGCAATGCGGTCAGCAAATAAAATGACCACCACTTGCCATCCACCTCCAAGTCTACGCTTGCCTCTAGACAGTGAGCTAGCCACAAGTGCAAACTTTGTTGTTATTATTTTCCAGGACCTATCATGATGCTGATGACCCATAAACTGGGGGAAGCATTCAACTAGAGTTACTCCTCTCCTCTCCCTTTCCTTGCTCTGTCATGCAGCTAGGAAGTGCTGAATGGAGTCCTGTTCTTTCCAGCAAAGTATTGCCACATTCCTCCCCAGAATCTCCATGATGGAAGAAAATCATTGGCACATCTACAAGTTGAACCCCCAGAGTTCCCATCAACTGGGTGATCGCCCCACCGCCAGGGTCTCCCCATGGCTCTCAGGGCTTTTCTCCCTCTTAGATCTGCTTCAGCTTGCTGAAGGAATTTCCATGGTTGAATTTTCCTCTTGAGTCTTCCAATCAGCTAGGAAAGTCCATGGCTCCCCCTGAGTCCTCTTACTTCACATCAGGCATGAGAAGAAGAAAGGAGAGATCTGCTCTGCAGCTGACACCAACCCTGATTCCTTGTGGAGCTGTAGAAAAGTAACTTTCCAAACTCCTCTTAAATAAAAAGAAAAGAAACTCTCCTCTTTCAACAGGTATTTCCAGCTGCTGGCAAGGGAATTACAAGAAATCTAAATACAATAGCCTGTCTCCCAGCAGCTGCTGGTTACCTCAGCAACCTTGAACTTTTACAGACTGCCTTGGATACAAAGGGCCTTGGAGACAGACTTCAGCAACCATATTCTTCAGAACCCACTCCTCCTGGGACAACTGACTCCTCTCACAGAACAGAACCCTTCTGAACTTCAAGATAATGAGAAAACTTAAAATCAACATTTGAAAAAATAACAGAAACCCTCTTCAGTGTTATTAGTCACACCAACCCACAACGCTATGGACATGGATAATTTTGAATTTAAATTTTCCAAATGAAAGAAAAATGGTATACTAAGTGAGAGTTCAGCTTACAACCATAGCCCCCTGGTGTCTGATCTTGTCAGATCTTAGAAGCTAAGCAGGGTTGGGCCTGGTTAGTACTTGGATGGGAGACCGCCTAGGAACACTGGGTGCTGTAGGCTTGGGATAAAGACCTGGCAGCCCACTCTCAAAAATAAAGTAATCAGCCATTGAAAAGTTTATGAATGGTAGAGAAGCACTGACAATAGTGTCAGGCACAGCATGGTGTCAGGTAGTGTTGCACCTATTGTATATAGGGTCACTATGAGTGGGACCCAACTCAATGGCACCTAACAACAACAACAAGCAAGAGTTAAGGATGGGAGATGGAGATCAAGTGTATCAGGAAATAGAGACAGCAATCAATGGGTGTATTGTGGATGGTGGTTCACAAACCTAAGCCAGAATAGACCCACCTAGAGAAAATTTTCAAATGCTGATTCCCAGGCCCTCTCCCCAGGTTCTGATTCTCCGGGCCTGGGATAAAACCTGGATCATTTTTAAAACTCTTCTAGTAAATTTGAACACTCAGATTTAGGGACCAACAATCTGAATATTATTCTTTGCCACACCTGATCTTAATCCAAGGGTCCTTTGGCCATAGCTCCCTCAATTCCTTCCAGCCCAAAATTCGAGAACCTGAGTGACAGGCGTTCCTTTGCTTTCAAAGATAAGGATGAAGCAGCAGCCCCTAAGTGCATGTGTGCCTGGCTGGGTGCTGTATCAAGGAATTCTAAGAGTTTGGAGCCACATCTGGTGCTGGGCTGACTGCCTGGTTTCCATTGTGGCTGTTTCCTGGTTTATTTTAGGTGCTGGGTCTGCAGGCTAATAGACTGACCTTCCTTGGCTCTTCCCCAGGGATCAGGGTACCAGCTCCTGCTGTCTCTGGAGCTTAGGGTACAAGTGCCACAGTATCCAAGTAACAGGAGCTGACAGGCAGCAGTAGCTCGGACCTGCACTAAACTTGAGGAGGCAGCCTTCTGAGGAAGTGAGGGCCCAGGAGGTGAGGGCCCAAGATGTGAGCCTTCACAGGTGGACCTAGCATTGCTACTCATAAGCTATGTGATTTGGGGCTAGCCATTTTCCTTCCCTGGGCCTCAGTTCTCTCAGCTATGAAATATGGGTGGAACTAGGTAGAAGCAGCCTAGAGTACTAGAAGGAATGTGGGTTCTGAGGCCAGAAGATTTGTGTTCAAATCCTGCCTTCATCACTGAATTGCTGACTTGCTTTGTGATGTTGGGCAAGTGACTGAAACACTTTGTGCACCAGCTCCCTCATCTGTAAAATAAGTCTAATGATACCTCCTTCACAAGGCTGATGTACCAGTTAAAGGAGACAATGTGTGCCAACTGCTTGGCTTAAATACCACTTGAGATCCAAGGTGCGCGCCACACACACACACACACACACACACACACACACACACACACACTCCTTGACACTCTTTAGCAATCTGTTGAAGTGGGTGCCAAATCCTGGTGGAGATGATAGAAGAGAGTTTAGGAGCAGGAGAGATCTCTCTCCATGGGGCAGGTGGAGAAGAATGGAAACACAACTTCTGAAGGAAACAAGGTTTGAACTGGGGTTTGATACATTCCTAAAATGTGAATAAGCAACTAGAGGAAGCATCCTTGAAGGACAGAACAAAACCCAGGAAATCTGGATACAGAAATTGAGATTTCACCCCAGCTCTGTCACTGTCTAGATTTCAAGCCTTGCTGATCCTCTGCTTCTGTATCTATAAAATTAGATTGTGATAAGAATGAATAAGATGAGAAAATATCTTATATGGTGCCTGGAACACAATAGATGTTTAATGGATGGATGGATGGATGGATGGATAGATTGAAGATGGTGAAAGTGGGTGGGACAATAGAATGGAAAGAGGAATGCTCAGGCATCCTTACAGAGTAGTGAGTACATCAGTCTGGTTTAGCAACTTATAAAGTATTCATGAAACACTAAACCCCTAAGATATTCATCAGTGACAAAAAGGTGTTCTCTGATAAATTTAGGAATGACAGTATGATGCATCCATCTCTTGAAGATTTGCGATAAATGTCAGCATATAAATGATTTTGCAAAGTCCTTTCTAGCTTTCTAGTTTTATTTTTACCCAATAGTTCCCAGCATAATTCTATTATACACCAGTTTCCCACATTAAACCTGTTAACTTTGCACTGAACTTGGCAGAGGTCTTCCTGGAGTGAACTAAAGGGATAGTGGCAACAACTGTTGGAAAAACTGCTTGGACTTTCCTGTGTGCCTCGACAGTACTCTGCTTGAACTGTCTGCATGGTGGTGTGTGGGAGTGCCTGGATAAAGCAAGCACGCACATTTAGAGACAGAGAGACATGAGCCTAAAGGCAGATCCTCCCATTCTGAGCACAGGAACTTGGGCAAGTTCCTTACTCTTCCTTGTTTCTGTTTCCTCATCTGTAGAGTTGCAGTACCTGCCCTATACAATCATTGGGAGAACTGAATGAGCTCATGCACCTGAAGAGGGTGGCATTATAGTAACTGCTCAGTAAGGCTTAAATGCCACTTGAGATCCAAGGTGTGCGCGCGCATGCACACACACACACACACACACACACACACACACACACACTCACACTCTTTAGCAATCTGTTGAAGTGGATGCCAAATCCTAGTGGAGATGATAGAAGAGAATTTGGGAGCAGGGGAGATCTCTCTGCATAGGGCAGGTGGACAGGAATGGAAACACAACTTCTGAAGGAAACAATGGTGCTGCCATTATTATGCCCCATCTGAATAGTCTCTGCCAGTCGTCTGGTAACACCCACCATGGTTTGGCCATTAAGCCCTGGGGGTTGTAATTGTACCACATTCTGCCTCCCTTTCCTTCTGGTGTCAGCTTTGTGCCACACACCAGGAGGAAGCAGGAAGGCATTGCACAGAAGGCAATAGTGTGGCATCTATTTTGGACTTTCTCTGAATACAAAGGAAGGGGCTCTTTAAGAAGGAGGAATTGTCCTCCTAAATTGGTCTAAGCCAACAGCATCAACTCCTGCTGGCTGGCAGCTGGTCATCAGGAGATGAAGAACCTGCTCAGTCATTTCTGACAGCAAGAACAAGAAGCTTAGAGAAGAAGCCAGATATACCCCCTGGGGGTCAGCCAAGTGCCTCCTAAAAGAGCAAGAGGGAGCACAGAACCCCTAGTGCTAGGAACTGATTGGGGCTACAAGGCAAAGACAGCTGGCCTCCAGTGTCACAGACCTATGCCATGCTCCAAGCCTACCACTTGAGGCAGGACAGCCCCACGTCACCACTGGCCATGAAACCCAAGTCCCCATCTCTCCTTCCTTTCCTGAAGAATGGCTGCCATGGGTGTTAGTAGTCTCCACACATGTCCTGTGCTCAGTTTCTCTTCCTTGATTCATTCATTCATTTAGTTAATATTTATTGGTTATCATAATACATTGCAATGAATACAGTTGTAAATAAAACCAGGAAAAGTCTCTGTGCATGCAGAGTTCACTTTTTACTGGAGAAATACAAAAATGCACAAGTCCACAAGTAGAGACATAAGACAATTACAGGTGCTTTAAGAGGAGCTTTAAGGAGAAATAAACTGGGGGAAGGTGAGAGATCGATGGATTGGGAGCTAGACAGGACTGTCAAGCCCCTTTAAAGAAGGGATATGTGATCTATGACTTGAGAAGAAGATCTGGAAAGAGAGCACCCCAAGCGGAAGGACACCTAGCACCATGGCCCTAAGACAGATGAACCTAACACGTGGATGTGAAGCCAAAATGGTTACAGTCATGTGGTGGGGGCAGGACGGGACTGGCAGGAGATAAAGTCAGTGGTGGTAAGGGAGAAATCTCAGCAGGCCAAGGCAAGGACTTTGAATTTATTCCAAATGGGAATGGAAAATTTTAAAGGAAGGAAAAAACAAAGAACTCACTCTGATGATTGCATTAAAAACAAGATGGCAAGAGTGGGCTCTGACAGAGCCCTCTGGAGGCAGCTGCCCAGTGCAAGTAAGAGGGATACTGGCTAGAACAAAGGTGTGGACAGGGAAAGGGTGTTATGTGGGGAATGTTTTGAAGGTAGAGTGATAGGACCAGCTGGCCGATGAGACACTGGCTGTGTGTGAAACAGAGAAACCAGAAGAGATTTGCAGAGTAGCTTCGTTGTTCCTGAGACCTGGAAGGCTTCAGGAGGAACACTTTAGGGAGGAAAGGCCACTGCAATGCTTTTTTTGACAAGATGCCTATCCATGTGAAAATGTTAAGCTGGCAGCTAGATGTGCTCTGAATCTATAAGTCAACACAATAGTTATCAGCATAAGTGCTTAAAGCCTTTCAGATCCCTACATCCAGACAGGATTGAACACACAATCAGATGTACACCAAGTGAGAATGAGAATTCAGAAAAATTTATTTAGTCCCAAATTTATTTTGTTTTGCAAGGGGAAAGTAGAGCCCAAAGAGGCAAAATAACTCACCTGCTATGTTACTTCAACTTATTGTCGCTAACAGAAACAACTCGAGGGAGGAAGGATTTATTTGGGTTCACAATTGCAGAGGTTTCAGTCCATGGTTTCTTGGTCCCAACACTGTGGGCCTGTGGTGAGGTGGAGCATCATGACACAGAGGGCAAGTGGACAGAGCTGCTTGTTTCATGGTGGCTAGAAAGCAGAAAAGGAGACAGGAAGAAGCAAGAGGAAGATTTAGCCCCTACGGACACACCCCCAGTGACCTACTTCCTCCGGCTAGGCCTCACCTCCTAAAGTTTCTGGTACCTCCCAAAAATAGCACCACCAGTTTACCAAGCCTTCAACACATGAGCCTGGGGGATGGGGGGACATTTCATATTCAAACTGTAACCAGCACTCAGGTCAAATAACAACTTACAGGGAAAGCCAGGACCAAAATCCATGTGTCAGGCATAGACTCCCCAAGTTCACCCCCGAGTTTGAGCCCTTATTCCACTATCCTCAAAATTCTTTAGTATGGATTTCTTGAGTTTATTTACCAGGTCTCTAAAAAATTTTCTTGTTCCATTGTGGGGGAAGTTTCTTTCTCTTTCTTATTTCCTTCCTTCTTTTCTTTCTTCGTTCTTACCTTTTTCTTTCCTTCTCTTTCTTTCTCTTTTTCTTTCTTTCTCTTTCCTTTCTTTCTTGCTTTCCTTCTTTCTTATTTTTCCTCTTTTTTAAATCTAACCTAATTTCCTCCAACCATAGTTTAAACTCATTCTCTAAAATTTTTTTTGTAAAAAAAAATAGTTCACTACAGAAAGTTTCTATCTTAAACATAATTGGGATCCAAGGATATATAGAAAAATATTACCACAAAAAGACAAGCAAATGGAAGAGAGGTCTTTGGTCGGGGGATGGGATGGAGGGAGGAAGCGCACAAGAGGGTAAGAGGGAACTTATCTGTGTAATGTATAACAAAATGCATATATGGAAATGTCACAATAAAATACATGTCAAAATGAATCACACTAAGTTGTACATTAAAATTTTCCAATAAAAATATATAATTTTTTTTATTCAAAATGTACATGATGTTGCTGTACCTGCCCCTTTTCAGGTAAATAAGGTAAGGTTTTGGTGTCCATTTATATATGAAGAAACCAAAGCATAAAGGGCAAGAAAACTATATTCAACCACATAACTAGACCAAGACAGCCCACAGAACATAAGAAGCCTCAGTCTTACCCCTCAGCCTTAAGCCCAGGTCCTACTGTCTCCAGAAACTGAGGACTTCTCTAAGCTCCTTGGAAGAGGATGTTAACTAACAACAGCCCAGTCTTATACTTTCCCAGATCACAAAACCCTTTCTCCTTTAAGCTCTCTTTTCTGTGGCACAGATTGGCTCCTATTGTTCAAATCCACTTCTCCTTCCTACCTCATAGTTAGGCATCTTCATATGACTACTTTTCAATCAATAGAATTTGAACAGAATTAATGCACACCTTTCTCAGTCAGTCCATTAAAAAATTCCCAGCCTCACTATCTTTGCTTTTCCCCCTTCCACCAGCTTGATGTAGATGAGCATGGCCACTTTGGTGCCAAGTATTGAAGATGGCAGAATCTCAAGGTAGAACATTCTGGATCCTTGAATCACCACTTGGAAGAAAATGATTTCATTCAGAACAACATGTTTTGAACATTTTATGAACAAGAAATAAACTCCTACAATGCATGAGACTTATACACTTTGAGGTTTATTTGCTACAGCAGCTAGTATATTGACCTGGTTAGAGACAACGCTCTCAGGCCCAAGAAAACACTCAAGAGCATCCACATTGCAACACTAAGACTTAGCCTAAAATTACTCTTTAAAGTAGAAGAAAGATGCTCAGAGACCATAGACCATTCTCTTCTGCATTTCAGAAAGTAAAATGAGATCCAGAGAAGGACAGATCTGGTATTGCCTAAGGTCATGGAGGCCAAAAGGTCTCTGCAGAACTAGAACACTCATTTCCCAGCCCTTTATCAGTGCTCTTGTTAGAAGATCAGGTCACCACTCTGCTGACAGATAGTGAGGATGGTGTCTAAGACAAGCTTGAGAATAGGATTCAGATGAAACTATCGGAAATGTCTTCTGTGACTGTATCCTGACCCATGTCTTCCTGTGCTATCACCAGGGAGCTGAAGAGTTGCTGCTCACCTGCCTCTAATAACCTCCCTGACACTTCAGGGTGAATGTTAAATTACTCTTGGACTTCACTTCTCCAATATAGCAATATTCTTACAAGTATATCTCAGGAACAGAAGAAGGAAAACATTCATGACCACACAGCTCTATAACCTCGGCCATCGTGGTACAAATATTAGTCCACCCTCAACTAGCCCCATCACCCAGTTGTTTCTTCCATTATCACTCGGAAGGATCTGCAGAGTTCACTTGTAGGACAATTCTCTGGTGGAAGGAATGGAACATGATGTTGGTTGAACCAAAGTTGCAGTAGATACTCTGTCCCAGTCTCACATTCCCTGAAGTCCTCTGAACACTAAGCTAGAGACTGCTGTATCTCTGTTTTCAAGGGGAGGATAGATAAACATATGCTTTTCAAAGACTATCCCAGTAATCTTTTCTAACCCACATTCCCATCCATAAAAGTATTTGTGATCACATATCCCCAATATATATAAATAACATCTGTGTAAATATTTGTGATATGAATGTGTTATGCATGAATTGGTTGCATATATAGTACAGTATTCACACAAAAAAGGGAAATTTTTCAATGATAAGATTTTAAAAAGAAGATAAAGACAGAAGTGCTAACAATTGTTTCCCTGGCTTTACTAGACCATTCCACACACACCTCTCTTCAGAGAACATCTGGTCCATCAAAGCCTTTGAATTGAAGATACAAACTGATAGCCTGCAAGACAAATGTAGCCCACAGATGTGTTTTGTTTGGCCTGAATGATGTTTTCTAAATCTTCTATTAGTTCCTAACACTTAAAAGTTGGACAAGTTCACATAAAACTTAGAGATTTTTCTCCATTCTGTTCACAGATTTATCCCCAGGGTGTGATGCACAGTAGGCACTCAGTAAATATTTGTTTAATTGAACTTCTAGCTTCTCTTCAAAAAATTCAGACAGGTGTTTCTTCCTGGCAGTAACCACTTGGAGCTGAGCACTAATAACTCCTGTTATCAGGGCACTGGCTTGCCAGTCCTGAACCACAGTCCCCACCACTCCCACTTGTCCTATATCCTGCCACCTTCACTCATGCCTGTTACCTGTCTGGCTCTCATCAGTACCTGAACAACTGCTTCTGTCTTGGAGTTTTCTGGTTATATGATGGCCTCCATTACCCTCAATTATATCAAATAAAAATATTTCATCTGGAGTCCAAAGGCACAAGTTTTAGCTTGATCTTGCCAATTGCTATCATTGGAGAAAACTGGGGTTTAGCTCAGTTGGTAGAGTGTCACTCTGCACTGAGGCCCTGGGCTCAACCTCCAGCACCACAAAAATAGGAAAAGGACTTGGCAGCCCACTCCCAAGAACAATACCAAAACAATCAACAATTGAAAACCTTATGAATAGTAGAGAAGCACTGACATAGTACTGGGCATGGCACAGTGACAGAGGGTGTCTCATTCTGTTGTACATACGGTCGCTATGAATCAGACCTGACTCAACGGCACCTCAAAATAACAATATTCTTGGAGAATTTGTTCTCTAAGCGAACTTTCTTAGTCTGGTAAATAGGAATATCAATTCCTTCTTCACAGTTTGTTTTACAATCAAAATAAATAAGATAATTATCTGTGGGATGCTTGTAAAGTATTGTGTAAAATGTGAAAACTTATCTTTATTGTACCTGCATTCATCCTCCAAAAAAGACAAACTGAGGGGATGGAGGGGGAAGTTCCTAGTATCAAATCCTACAGCTAACCACACTCTTCTACATTAATCATTTCTCTCAGTACACACCCAGCCCAGCCCTATCCTACCATCCACTACTTTGGAGTTCAAGGTTTAATGGAAAGATAAATGAAATGACAGGCTGAAGAGCAAAGAAGAAGCCACAACCCTAAAGGTTAGGTACAGTTACCTCTAATAACATTGCCTTCTTTATTTCACTCTTTCTCATTTCTACATCAATACATCCTGTGACTTAATGTACTAGCAGGCACAGATCCCAAAGCCTGACTCCCAGAGGTTAATGCTATACCCAGTGTCCTTCCACTCTGGATTCCAAGCCTCCCAGTCCCTAACCCTCCACCTTTATTTCCTTGAACACAGACCTCTAGAGGAATCCTACTCTTGCTCTGCACCCCTTGGAAATATACCCAAGAGTGCTGTGTTAGTCAGTTTTTCATCACTATGGCAAAATACTCAAAAGAAGAGAAAGTTTATTTCGGTTCACAGTTTCAGAGGATTCAGCTCATGGTCACTTGGCTTCATGGCTTTGGACCCAAGACAAGACAGAATTTCATTGTGGTAAGACTAGGTAGCCGACAAGGACAGTCACTTCATGGAAACCAAGAAGCACAGAGAGAGAGGAAGGCTCCAAGGTCAAGACATACCCCTCAAAGGCAAGACCCAGTGATCCTTAATGCCTCCATGGTCTAATCACCTCTCAATAACACCCCACCATCTGGGGTCCAGGCCTTCAGCACATGAGTCTATGGAGGATATTTCATATCCAAACCATAAAAAGAGCTTTCTTCTTCCACCTTTTTATCAGCAAGGAGATGGATGGATGGATACATAGATAGATAGATAGATAGATAGATAGATAGATAGATAGATAGATAGATATAGATAGATAGATAATCAATCTTCCCGTCCGTCCCCTTCTGGCTTTTCCATAAATTTTTTTTTCTAGCTATAGGCTGAGTTACATGAAATTACTAGTATTCAGTGATTTGTAACCTAGGAAACAGGGCAATTTCATATGGCTCAACTTCATATATTTAACCCAGTGGTCTAGGTTTGTTTGTTTTGGGGGAGGATGGTCTATAATCTCCAAATCTTTGTGTTTTAAGTCAAAACCAGTTGTTCTTATCAATTTTTCATAGTGATTGTACTATGTCCCTGAATTAAAAAAAAAAGAAAAGGAAAAAGAAAAAACCTTCAGCATCTTAAATATGCTGGCAAGTTTCCTTCCCCACAGACCTGAACTATAGTTGCCAGACAATTCCCTGAATTGGAAACTCTAACAAATAAACATTCTGTATGAAACAGATTTTTGTCTCTTCAATTTCTCTCTTGCTCCTAGGAAGAAAGAATATTGATAAAATATATACTGCTGGTGTGTGACTGGAGAAAAAGGAGTTTTTTTAAGGAAGAAGGGCATGAGCCCAACATCTCCAACCTCCCACCATCGTGAAAGTCCCACATTTCCCTTTCTCCTGTTCTCCTTTTGCGAAAGAGATTTCAAAATCCATTATTTCCTGCTTGTTTTGTTCCATCCATTAGCAGGAACTCCCCTTATACCTGCCCCATCACCTAAATCTCTCCCTCAACTTCATCTACTCGTAAGCTTGGTGGAGGAAAAAGAGGATATCCTGGGAATTCTTTCAGAATATTCCCAACCACCCCTCATTTCTGGAGTTCTGTATATTAGCATGTCTTAGTCCATTGGGGCATCCATAACAAAATGCCATAGGCTAAGTGGCTTATAAACAATAGAATGCTATTTCACTTTATTTCCAGAAGCTGAGAAGTTCAAGATAAAGGCACCACCAGAACATGTCTGGCTAGGGCTGCTTTCTGGTTGTAGATGGCCCAGTCTTGGGTATCTTCACGTGGTGGAAGGGATTGCTAGCTCTCTGTGGTGTCTTTTATAAAGACACTAATCTCATTGATGGGGCTGGGGTTTAGCTCAGTTGTTAGAGCGCTGCGCTGCAGTCTCTGAGGTCCCGAATTCAATTCTCAGCACCACAAAAATGGAAGAAGGACCTGGCAATCCACTCTCAAGGCAATCCCGAAACAATCTGCCATTGAAAAACCCTATGAGGGTCACTATGAGTCGGACACGACTCGACAGCACCTAACAACAACAACAACAACAACAACAATCTCATTGATGAGAGCCATGCAGTGCTGGACTAATCGCCTCCAAAAGGTTCCACCTCTTTATACCATCACCTTGGGGTTAGAATTTCAATATGTCAATTGGGAGAAGGGGGCAAAAATTCAGACTACATCATAGCAGAAGTCCTGTGACATTAAACATTGCTCTATCTTGTGGGGATCCTCTTTTAAAAGGCAAAATCCTCACATATTAAATGTTTCTGAAATAACTCCTCAGAATATAAGTATCCTAACAGATATTATTGGGTTTTCATTTAAAAATGAGTTCTTTGATCAACTAAGTTTGAGAACCTCTGCATGGCATAACTTCCAAAGGGAGTTTCATAAAGCATAGCACCACCCTAAAAGCAGTAAGAAATCCTCTTTAATCTAGTGTTTCTTAAACTTACTTAGCAAAGGATCCCACTTTCTTTTTTAATGAATATTTTAATTATACATATGGATGGGATAAAGAGTGATATTTCAATTAGTATATCCATTATGCAGCTATCAAATTGGCATTGCTTACACTTTCATCTTCTTAACCATTTTACAGAACAAAATAAACAAAAAAGAAAAAATATAATTAACATGTAATGACAGCCATATGCAACCATGGGTTATATCATGATTTTTTAAAATTTTCATATAGTTGCCTCCTATATTTTTCTTTTATTTCTCCCTCTTTACCCCTCTACGTTGTTCCCTCTTCCCTTTCCCCCTTCCCTGTCATCCATTCCCTCCCACTAGTCCCCTCTCTCCTCATATCAGGTCCACTTGTATTTTCCAATCTTAGATAAGTGCGATTATACATATATATGCATGCATATTTTTTTCTTTAAGATGTATTTAGCTTCCACATATGAGAGAGAACATGCTGTTGTCAGTCAGGGCTGCCCAGAAAGCAGCCCTAGCCAGACATGTTCTGGTGGTGCCTTTATCTTGTTGTTGTTGTTGTTAGGTGCCATCAAGCTATGTCTGACTCATAGCGATTCTCATAGGGTTTTTAATGGTTGTTACAGGATTGCCTTGGGGAGTGGATTGCCATGTCCTTCTCCCAATTTTTCAGTGCTGGGAATCAAACCTGGCACCTCAGAGGTTCCAGAGTGGCACTCTACCATCTGAGCTAAATCCCAGTCCAGAACATGCAATAGGAGCCCATTTTCTTAATGAAAATTTTTATCACTTCCTGAGCCTTCCTGAGCCCATAGAACACATTTTGTGAACATTGCTCTAATCTTTGGAGGAGAACAGATGAGTTTAGTACTTCTTCTTCACCTTGGATATGTAGAGAGAGACTAGCAAGGTCACTCAATCTCACATCTATCACTCACCCCACACCCCCACTCTGGAGGGAACACCACTGATGTACACTTCCAAATGGTTTTCCCATTCTGCCCAGGACACATGCAATCTCTACGGAGAGAAAATGATTCCCAAACACCCATTCTAGCCCACCACCCCTCAGCAGTTTGGAGTTTGAGAAACCCAACACAAGCCTGCAACAGACACAGTTAAGCCAAAGAGATTCAAAAGGACCCCACCCAAAAAGGAGAAAATTGGGAAGCCAAGTATGACACATCCTCTTTGGTCCAATTGCCCAATCTTGATCAGGCACACCCTGGTCTCTAAATCATGTACAAGAGCTTTAACTTTGTCCCACCCAGGTGGGAGCCCCCTTGAGCATCCTGCAGAAACCACGGACTTGGACTTAGATGTTGTACCTCCTGGCTAGGTCAAAATCCTTGTAACTCATCTGGATACCACATTTTAACATTTCAATTCTTTTTACTTTTCATTATTCTGTTTCATCTATTGAATTTAGCACCCCACCTACACTATAAAATCCAGAAGGCTTAAGGCCATATTTTATCCTTCTTCTGTTTTTCCCTGCAGCATCTAGTTCTCTGTGGTAAGTACAAATACTTAACAATACAATAAAATATTTTCTGCTCTTACTCACTCCAGAAAGGGAAGAAGGTAAAATACAAAAGCTCTTTTAACCCGCCTCTTCTATTTGATTCAAGGAATCAAACAATGCCCTCCATTTCCACAAGAAACTAACCAGAGAAGCTCAAGGCACACTGATTGCTCACAGCATCGGGCTGCTCTCTCATGCCCTGTACTTTTCTGTCTTCACCAGCTGAGTTGTTTGCGCATCAAGGGTCAGTTGTGTTCCTAAATTTGTCCATGTAGTTGGATGTGTTACTGAAGTTACTGGACAGATGTTCCTGTCCCACTGGACTTGATATTCTCCATTTGCTCTCCAGGCCCAGGCTCACTGACCTCCATCCTGCTCTGTGCTCCCAGGACGTTACACTGCATGGATTGCATCCATCAGTCTTTTTTGTCCTCTGGCTTATGGCTGGATTCAGTCACTGGAAGGTACCAGTGGGAGAAAGGAAGTGGGAAGAGAGGCGAGTACACTATTCTCCCCACTCCCTCCTTGCAGGCCTTGAGCTTGACAGTGACTTTGTTCCTCTGCCAAAAGTGCTAACACCTGTCATGTAACTATCAATCATGCTACCTGACGTTAGTCCTATGGATGATACTAGTTGCTTGGTCAACATTGTCCATTGCTAGTCACTGAATGCTTCACCACTCCTTGCTAGTTTCCCTCAACTTTTTCTACACTTTATAGTTCCTTTGACAAACTCTTTTCAACAATTCCTTTTGAATATGCCATCTCTTTACTACCCCAGGACTCTGACTGCCCCTATTCCTTCCTCTGTTTTTCTCTAACAAAGCCCCATTTTGGTCTGATACCAAAATTCCAAATACTTCAGGAAGCATATTTCTCATGATGGGGAGTAGGGAGAAATTTAAAGAGACTAAGTATTCTAAGCCTGAAGCTGTAGCCCTGTGGCATCCGATCCCATCAGATCTCAGAAGCTAAGCAGGATTGGGCCTGGTTAGTACCTGGATGGGAGACCACCTGGGAATACCAGAAGCTGTAGGCTTGGGAGAAGGACCTGGCAACCCCCTCCCAAAAATTAATCTGCCATTGAAAACCCTATGAACAGCAGAGAAGCACTGACAGTAGTGTTTCCCCTGTTGTATACAGGGTCACTATGAGTCAGATACCAACTCGATGGCACCTGACATGACATTCTCCAAACCAGTGGGACCCTGAAAGAGTATTCTTTGTGTTCCATCTCTGGAATCTTTCTTTACAGAGCTTGTCTCCCACTTTCCGGTATGTGTGTGTCTTAGACCGGCCATTTCTTGCTAACAGACCCAATTAGCATGATTCTGTCAATTTTGTGAAGAGGGCAGGAGAGTTTATTCAAAAGACTAAATTCCCATCACAGAGAAAGCACTTACCATACTCAGGCTTTCTTCGTTTTCTCATGTCATTTATATTTTTTCTGTTCTCTCTACTGCCAGCACTTTCTTAAAGGTTAGGAGATACCGTCTCAAGAGTTCAGTCTACCAAATTTGGTCCATGTCTCCTTTCTTAGGAGACCTACCTTTATGACCCACAGAATTACAGACTCCCCCAACCAAGCACCTACCACATCAGTTGTTGTGGACTCTTCAGACTTAGGAAGATCCTAGCACAAAAGTCTGGAATCAAACTAAATTATTTGAGTTGGGTTAAATCAAGGAGGCTCTAAGGAATTCCCAGGAAGAACTGCTGCCTTTGTCCAAATTCCTTGGCCCTGGTGCAGAAAAGGAAGAACAGGATTTATGTTAAGATTTTTCATTGGGTCCCTCTTCCCTAAAGGCTGCCTTTCTGGGGTTGTTTTTAACCCTCTAGAGTTGCCTTAATTCATATGTACAAATTGTAACTCAGAAGAGCAGCAGCAGGTGGAGAGTCATGACTCTGGAGGCAGAGACTTATCACAGACATATGGAAATAGTTTGTACAATCTCACAGCTGACCTTTATCCACTCCTCTCCTTTTGTTATTTTAACTGTGCATTTACCATGCACCTGCTGTGTGTTAAGCTTTGTGCTTTCATACAGATTAGCTGGCTTCATGAAGAGCAGACATTCCAGATTATCCTTGGGTTGGTAGGGTCAAGGGATAGTCTTGGGTAAGTCTCTGGCCTGTTTCCAGATCTGTGGGTGTGCTATATGATATCTCAGTGTTCTTCCAGGTTAAATTTGCTAAAATTCTATGCAGCTTGGAGACCCAGCTTCTTCTTCCAACAGAAGGCCCATTAGTGTTTCCAAGACTCTCCTATCCTGAACTTCTCTTCTATAGTGAAGCCCAAACCAAAGCACCTCATAAAAATCTCCTGGAGGGATAAAAATATGTATCCATTGGTTCCTGCATTAGTATATTTTCTACTAAGGACCATAAACAAATGTCTGAGGTGAAAAATAAGAAAAAGGAAAGCAGAAAAAAATAGGGTATAATCCATGGCTGCATATGACTTGTCTTACATGTTAATTAAAATTATTACTTTTTTCTTTTTTCTTTTTTCTTTTTGGCTCTTTTTGTTTATTTTGTTTTGTAAAATGTTTAAGGAGATGGAAGGGTAAGCAATACTGATTTGATAGCTGTGTAATGGACATATGAACCTACTTACTACTTTGTACCCCACTAACATGTATAAATAAAATCATATTTAAAAAAAGAAATGCCTGAGGCAGGCTAACTTTATCAAGAAAGGCTTATTTGGTTCATAGCTCTGGAGGCTCAAGTGCATGGCCCTGGCATCAGCTGGCATGTATGAGGGCATCATGTTGAAATGATATCAAAATGGTGGGAATGTGTTGAGGATCCAAAGATCACACTGCAAAACAAGAAGCCAGGGAGCAATTCAGGGGTTAGCTCTCACAAGAACCAACTCAGGGTCCATGAGAATTAGCTTAACCCCTTATGAGCACAGAACTCCCAGTGACCTTAGAACTCTCCAGTAAGCCCTACCTCTTAAAGGTCCCACCACCTCCCAACACTGCTACTTTGAGAATCAAGCTTGTAATACATGAACCTTGGAGAACAAACCACACGCAAACTATAGCAGCTCTCATCCTCCATTGGCAGAGGATGTCCCATAGTGGTTAACTCGTCCCCCTTCCAGGTGCAACCATGCCAGAGCCCAGCCTTCCACACAGTCATATCAGAGAAGCCCAGGGCAAAGCCAGAGAAACATCATGCAGCTTAGACAAAGTTTACTCGGGGACTTCAATATGGTTGCCACAGTTAGGATATAAAAGGTGGGCCAAGAGGGCATACAATTAGAGTTTGCCAGATTTAGCCAAAATACAATATTCTCAGTTAAATTTGAATTTTGGGTATATAAGGAATGAGTGTAATTGCATCTCATGTAATATTGAGAACATGCTTATACTAAGTAAGTTATTCATTTTTTATCTGAGCATCTTCTACTTTATCTGGCAATTCTATGTGCAGTATACAACTGGGAACATGAGTGCAAGACAAAGCCTTATCTACAATCTCCTGTAAAGACTTTACTATCTTGTGATCTTTACATTTCCCATTTCACCACACATTAAATACAGAAGTTGCTCAGTTATGAATGATGAGGTAGGATGCTCCTGTATAAGGACAGGAGAGGTAGCAGGGGAAACATAGCAGTGTGAGATGAAATAGGACTGGAAGCCCAGGAAGGGACCCCTGGGTTTGACGCTGCCAAGACACCATGCTGGGCAAACCCAGGCAAGTGCTGGGCTTCCCACTATGCCTCTCTGTGGCTGAGAGCATCCACAATATCAAGGCATGAAGGCCTGAGGAATGAAAGGTTCACCAAAAATGAGAATGTAAATGTCAAAACTGCATTTCTTTCCTGAAAATACTTTTTTTTTTTAATTTCCAGGCGGACTTCTTAATTCTAAAGAAAAATCTCCAAATGTGATTATTTTAAGAGCATTTAGCATTAGTAAATGATTCCTGATCTAATTTAGAATTTTCTAAGGTCCTTAAAAGAAAATACTGCCTGTGCTTCCATTATTTTCCTTATAGTTTCAAGGATTTTTACATCTGTCCATTAGTAAGGCCTCCTCAGCTCTGAGCTACTGGAAGCCTAACTTTCCCCCTGCCTGGGTCTTTAATTTAGCCAGAATGGCAAACTCAATTTGAATCTCCTATGAGCACAAGGACAAAACTAAATGGGGTGGAGGATTTGTTTTCTATATTGAGACCTTGAATTTGCCTGCCATCCAGGACCGCTGGATAAAAGGCAGAAGCTCTTCTTCCTCTTCACCTGGGATCTGCCCCATCAGCCCATCTGAGCTATTAGGATGCCAGAGCATGGTTCCTATGGCATCTCACTTACCAAAAGAGGGTTGAAAAAGACCATGTTATCATATTGTCCAGCCTCCTTGTCCATTGTTGACAGTTCTCAGTCCCACAGATGGGAGGTGATTGATCCAAGGTCCATATTTTAATTTTTAATTGACAAATAATAATTGTATATATGTTTAATACATGTTGTTGTTGTTGTTGTTGTTGTTAGGTCCCGTTGAGTCCAGTCCAACTCATAGTGACCCTAGGTACAATACACAAAACACTACCCTACACTGTGCCATGTCCAGCTCTATTGTCAGGGCTTCACTGATACTCATAGGGTTTTCAATGACTGATTGTTTTGGGGATAAGGCTGCCAGGTCCTTCTCCCAAGCCTACAGCATCCAATACTCCCAGGTGATTTCCTAGCCAAATACTAACCAGGCTCGACCCTGCTTAGCTTCCAAGAGCTGACCAGCTTGGACACTAGGGTGGTACAGCTGCAGATTCGATACATGTGCTAATTAACATATCCATCACATCATGTAGATTTTGTGTGTGTGATTCAGACTTTTAAAGTCTACTCTTAAGGATTTAAAATATACACTGCATTATTATTAACTATAGTTATCACGGGCTGGGATTTAGCTCAGTTGGTAGAGCACAGCGCTGCAGTCTCTGAGGTCTCGAGTTCAATTCCCAGCACCGCAAAAATGGGGGAAGGACGTGGCAATCCATTCCCGAGGCAATCCCGAGACAGTCAGCCATTGAAAACCCTATGAGGGTCGCTATGAGTCAGATACCAACTCAACAGCACCTAACAACAACAACAACTCCTATCCAAGGGCTAACCAGGCTGACCCTGCTTACCTTCTGAGATCAGGTAGGATCAGATGGCAGGGTACTATGGCTGCAGATAACATGCTATAGAGAATATAATTCATACAAATCAAAAAAAAATCTTCTATCCAAAATAAAATTTAATTATATTGGGAGAAGGGCCTGGCAATCCACTCCCAAGGCAATCCCAAAACAGTCAGCCATTGAAAACCCTATGAGGGTCACTATGAGTCAGATACCGACTCGACAGCACCTAACAACAACAACAATATAGTTATCACACAATACAAACTTATTTCTCCTATCTAACTGAAACTTTGTACTCTTTGAGTAACCTCCTCTCTTTGTTCCCCTTGGCCTCTCCTCCCCATCACAGAGGACCTTGGCTCCAGCACAGGCTCAGGTATTCTCCCCTACCTGGCCAGAATCACTGAAGACATGAGAGAGCCTAGAGCTGAAGTGGGTGTTCGGGCCTTGGGGGCACTGGGGAAACATTCAGCTGAAGCAAGCAGGCCCTGAACCTGTGTTTGTAGGGCTTCTAGGAAGGAGCCATGAGGAAAGGCCGTCTCCAAGCACACACACACTGGACATTCTTTTCTACTGGAATATTCTGTCTGACCTCTCTGGTGCCCAGAGCTGGTGGCTCTCCCAGCCTCCCACGTGGGCATTCTCTTCAGGGCAGTGCCACACACACCTGCGCTCATGAGCCCCCGGGGTCCAGCAGGGCCTCCTGTGGTTCAGTGTCCCCCTGCCCGCTGCTTCAGCCCCCTCCAAATAAGCTCATCCATGCCATGTTCCTCACGGCCTCTCTAGTCATGGCCTCTCCTCCTGCACTTCTTATATAGGTCACATGCCTGCGTCCTTCCAGCATCTTTGCTACAAATGCTCCTGCCACACTTGGTGTCCCCCCTTCTCCCATATGACTACCTCCTGCAATCAGCCAGAACATCCTGCCCATAGCACCTCTGCAGTGGCCTGCACCCCAGCATGCCTGACTCATGATTCCTGCGACCACTGGGCTTACTCAATCCCCAGCTTTTCCACGTGGTCCATACCACAATGGCCCTCTGTTGCTCTTTGACCTTTCCCAGCCATCCTAAAATACAGATCACTCTTCTCTTGAGGGCTCTGCTTCCCAGTGCCCATGAAGAAAAACAGAAGCCAAACACCTTACACAGTGTTCAAGGCACTCCCAGATACGCCCCCTACTTGGCTGCCTTTCCTCGCAACATGCCACGTGCTTTTCCACTCCACTGACTTTTGTCCGCCTGCCATGTCCCCACTCCATGTGAAGGCTTCGAAGTTCAGCGGGAACATCGCCCCTCAGTGTGACCAGGTGGAGGTGGGCAGAGAGGTGCCTGGGTTCATGTCTGACCCCTACATGTGTAAGCTAAGGAGTCTTGAGTGAGGAAGTGAAACTCACTGTGGCTCAGTTTCCTCATCTGCAGAACAGGAGCACAGCGTTAGCCACTAGCAGTTGAACAGGCTGAATGAGATGCATCAAAGGCACCCAGCCCGTGCCTGGCACATGGCTATGTCTTGCTATCATCAGTATTATTGTTGTTATCCCAGGCAGATTTCCTCATACACATCTCCTCACCCAACCACATCTTGCCTTTGTGGACTTCAGCTTTGGAACCGGCTTGGTTTTGCCCAAAGGCATCTCACTCAAAAGATGCAGGGATCAAGGCTGGGTTTACCTGGCACCTCACATGAGGAGCACAGATGCGTTGGCACAGATGTTTGTTGAACTCCTCCTGCCCCTCTCTCCTCAGCTCATGCCACCTCCACCCACTCCCAACATAGGCTTCTTGGCTCTGATGGCAGAGAGGGCATGTGTGAGATGGTATGAGTGTGAGAATGTGTGTGTGAGTAGGTGAGTGGGTCTGAGGTGAGTGTGAAAGGGGTGAGAGTGACAAATGTGTGAGAGTGGCGTGAGGGAATGAGAGTGTGTGAGGGTGTCTAGGTGAGCATGAGGCCTATAAAAGCGTGCATGTGTGAACACAAGAAGATATTAGAGACCCTGGGCGGATAAGGGTGGGAGAATGTGTACGCATGTGGGTGAGCATGAGTGCATGAGAATGAGTATGCGAGTGTGTGTATGTATCAACATGCAGATGAGCGCACAGGAAAGGGGGTATGAGAGTGTGCAGATATGTGGGTGTGCATGTGAGTGCATGAGTGGGGGTGAGACCATGTGTGGTTATGTTGGTGTGCATGTGTTGTTGTTGTTGTTAGGTGCCGTCGAGTTGGCATCTGACTCATAGCGACCCTGCGTACAATAGGCGAAACACTATTGTCAGTGCTTCTGTGTTGTTCACAGGGTTTTCATTGGCAGGTTGATTTTTGGGAGTGGGTTGGCGGGTCCTTCTCCCAAGCCTACAGCACCTTGTGTTCCCATACAGTCTCCCATCCAGGTACTAACCAGGCCCAACCCTGCTTAGCTTCCAAGATCTGACGGGACCAGATGCCACAGGGCTACGGCTGCAGGCATGCATGTAAGTGTAGGAGAAGGCATCTGCAAGTGCATGGGTATGTGTTGGAAGAGGCTGCACTTCAGTACAAATGCTGTGGCTCCCCTGTGCCCTTGGTGCACCTACAGTCAAAATGTCTGCATGTCTACTATGTTGTTGCTAGGTGCCATTGAGTCGGTATCTGACTAATAGCAGCCCTACCTACAACAGGCAAAACACTTTGTCAGTGCTACTCTGGTATTCATAGGGTTTTCAATGGCGAATTGATTTTTGGGAGTGGGTTGCTGGGTCCGTCTCCCAAGCCTACAGCACCTGGTGTTCCTAGACAGTCTCCCATCCAAGTACTAACCAGGCCTGGCCCTGCTTAGCTTCTGAGATCTGATGGGATGAGATGTCACAGTGCTATGGCTGCAGGCACATGTCTGCTATAGTCCAGTCATAATCTTGCCAGGCTAGAAACATGTGTTCCCCTTGTTCCCACACCCATTTCCCCATTGCTGCCTCGCAGAGAGCACACAGAGCACATCAGGCAAGAGCACATCAGGCAAGAGCACGAGGGCCTGTGACTGATGCACCCGTGTTGCCTCCAGGGCACAAGTCAAGTGTGATCATCTCCAGTGACTTGTCAGATGGAGTGGTAGGAGTCTGTTCTGCCTGCGTAATAAGATTGGCCAACGTTTCCCGAGCACTTGCTGTGTGCCTGGCATTTTACTTAGGAACAACAAATGCTGTTTGCCCAGTCTCACAGCTAGTAAGTGATAGAACCCAGATGCAATCCAGAAAGTGTGACAATAATGCTTGTGTGTGTGACTATTAGAGTTACTGCCAGAAATGATCATTTCAGGGCCTTGTCCCAACCCTGTGTCCCAGAGATCAGAGATAAAAAAGTAGGGGGGTAGGGAGAGGGAGAGAAGGGGAGAGAAAGGAGAGAGAGGGAGGGAGAGAAGAACAGAGAGAGGGGAAACAGAGAGAGACAGAGAGAGAGAACGAATATGACTCAGTAACCAGGAAATGAACACTGGTGATTTGGGCAAGAGCCAGAAACCAGAGAAGCACAGCAGCCCAGGAGGGGCCTCCTGGTTCTCAAACACTCAGCTGGGCCCATCTGAAAAGCTCCCCTCTGGCATTGGAGCTGAGCATAACTGACCCGGCCCAGAGGGTCAGCCTGATACCAGGAGGGTGCCAGCTGGACCATAGGCAGCGGCAATTTGTTCCTGGTTGAAGCCAAGCCACTTGGAGTTGTCAGCTCAGCAGATGTCAGAGCAGGGCGGGGGTTGCAGAAGCCCAAGCTGCAATCAGCCTCAGGCTGGCGTCACTCACTAGCGCTTCCTGAGGGGTCCTCAATGGGGGTTGTCCAAGTAGAGAGAGGGGCCCCAGATAGCAGGATCCCCTGGAGTGCTCACTAAGTTGCAGGTTCCCAGGCCCCATTCTCCTGAAGCAGTCTTTGGGATGGGACTTGATAGCTGAAATTTTCACCAGCACATCTGACGATTCTGACTTCCCCCCAGGCGGATCCTGAGAGAAGAATTCTGATGCAGTGATTCCTTAAGGAATTGCTCCCTGCAGCTAGCAAAGGACCAAGGGAAGAACTGAAGAAGGGAAGCCAAGCAAGGGTTGGAGTTCAGAAAAGAAATTCCTGTAGAGAGTGGTTCCAGGGGATCCCACCATGGACTCTGGAAGGTCACCATACTGGAGGGTCAACCATGCTAAGTCTTTTGATCATGCATATCTGATCACACTTAAGACTTTGCCAGTTTACTTGTCCAAACTGGGGGTTTTACCAGTAAATTTTGAGTGACTTCTTTATTAAGATGGATGAAGAATGATGAAACCAAGTTCCCTTTGTAAAACTAAAGATCTTCCTAAGATGTGGGTTGACTGAAGGAGTTATGAAGGGGGCATGAAGGGAGGGTGAACTCAAGGAGACAAAGGGTTGAACTAAGGAAGTCTTCTGGGATATGACCCCTAAGCAGTTCCATGTCCCACCATTGGTCAAGAGGATGTCAAGTTGCCTGATACCAATTACCAGAGTAACAGAGCAGTTGTGTCCAACTCACCTTTTTTGGCCCTCCCATTAGCCACAAAAAATGTACCCAGGAATTGTACTTGAGCAGATTGGCTCTGTTTGGCTATGACAGGGAAGATAGCCTGGGAGTAGCACACTTATAGGATTAGCAAAAGGTATTTTTAAATGTTCACAATTGAGGTTGAGGCTCCCTAGAACACCTGCCTAACATTTACTTGAGGACCTTGTTAAAGTATAATTTCTGGGACCTTCCCCAAACCTTCTGATGCTCAGTCAGTGGGAGAAGGGTGGCAAGAAACTGTCAATCGATATTTCTTACAAAGCACCCCTGAGATTTTCTGCACACTAACATTTGAGAGGGGCTGGGACTTAGCTCAGTTGGTAGAGCACTGCTCTGCAGTCTCTGAGGTCCCGAGTTCGATTCCTAGCACCGCAAAAATGGGAGAAGGACATGGCAACCCACTCCCATGTGCCATGCCCAGTGCTATGTCAGTGCTTCTTTTCTATTCATGGGGTTTTCAATGGCTGATTATTTCAGGAATGGGCTGGCGGGTCCTTTGCCCAAGGCAATCCTGAAAACAATCTGCCACTGAAAACCCTATGAGGGTCGCTATGAGTCAGACACGACTGGACGGCACCTTACAACACAACAACAACATTTGAGAACCATCACTAAGGACGTCTCTGGTCACTTCCCCATCCCCAAGGTCAAAGCTAGTGGCTGGTGCAGTAGCCTTCCAGAGAATGAGTATTAGCCATTGATCAGTTCTTAGCTATATTTCCAAGTCAATCTCTTGACTCAGAATGGCGCTATTAAGGGAGAGCCATTCAGGAGGCTGAAGTTGTCAGAAATAGGACATCCAGAGCTTCATGAAGTCCACTATTAAGAATTCAAGCTGGAGGATGTTCCTTCCCTTGACCACCCAGAGCCAGCTTCCTGCTCTCTTCACCCTGAACCCTCTCCACACCCACCAATGGTCACCATTTAGCAGATGGTAGGAAGAGGCACTGGGTGGGAAAAAAAGCCAGAAGGCAAGTATGTGAAGGAAAGAGGTATTGGAATGATTCAACAAAAAATAATGCAATGCCAAATCAGATTGTTGTCCCCTCTGACAGCAGAGGCCTCACCATCAAAACTGAGAACACTGTGAAAACAATGCAGTTCTCTCCTAAACTGGGAGAGATGTTTGAAAGACCACAGCCAACAGCAGGAAAACCTAGACTGTCAGCAACATTACAAATGGTGCATTGTTTCAACACCAGGAGTGGTAATGTTGGTGTTGTTAGGTGCTGTTGAGTTGGGTCCAACTCATAGCGACCCTATATACAACAGAAAAAACATTCCCTGACACTATGCCATGCCTGGCTCTATGTCAGTGCTTCTTTTCTATTCAGAGGGTTTTCAATGGCTGGTTGTTTCAGGAGTAGGCTGCTGGGTCTTCCTCCCAAGTCTACAGCACCTGGTATTCCTAGGTAGTCTCCCAGCCAATGACTAACCAGGCCCCACCTTGCTTAGCTTCCAAGATCAAATGGAATCAGACACCAGGGTGGTATGGCTGTAGACCAGGAGTAGAGCGGAAAAGTAAAAAACAATAACGAGAAAAGTAGAAGACTGAAAAGTATTAGTGGGGTGTATTACAAACAATGTCACCTGTACTCAGACTAATGAAAAAGCAGAATGAAAGTTTCATCATTGCATTGGACATGAAATTAGCATGAAAAGAAATAATTTCAGTTCAGTGAGTAAATCTCTCCACTCCTTCGTTTGTTCCATTACTGAGTGTTATAGTTTGAATATAAAGTGTTCACCAAGGATCATGCTTGAACACTAGATTCCCCCAGTAGTTGGTATTGTTTTGGAAGCCTGTGGAACTTTAGTAGGTAGAACCTAGCTGGTGGAAGTAGGTTACTGGGGGCAGGATTTGAGGTTTTACCCAGGTCTCTGGTTCTGGCAAGCTCTCTGGTCCTGATCTGCCATAACATCCTCTGCCACAGGCTCTGCCAGCAACTCCTCAGCCATGCCTTCCCTGCCAAAAGGACTGATAGCCTCTGAAACTATGAGTCAAAATAAATCTTTCCTTCCTAAAGTGTCTCTGTCAGCTATTTTGGTCACAGCAACACAAAAACTAACACATGGTGATCAATTATTTTTATCATAAGCATTTTACCACAAACATTTAAATTATTTTTATCACAAACATGTTATCATAAACATTGCACATGCAACTATGTCAAAGTATTGGTTCAATTAGGATCAACCTTTTGGTTAGCAAATAAGTATGTGTTTTCACTTTAAAATATAAAGAAAGAAAGACAAACACAAGGCCAACACCCAACAGAGCTGGTAGCTATGATCGCAGCAGGGAAGTTACAATTCAGATGGAAGCTAGCAGGACTTTGTAAACTTCTGAAATTTGTGTAACTTCCTCCACATTAAGTAAAACAAAGATACGAGCTAGTGGGATGGGGAGGTGACAGATTTGTCTTTGGTGGCAATAAAGAAATCAGAACTGAGGAGAGAGTGTCCCACTAAAGCCAATATTTGTTTGAGGGGGAGAAGCAGAGCAAGACATAGAATGGAGGGTGATAGCTCCCCAGAGCAGAGAGAGAAGGGACCTACTGTGTAGAATGAAAATGGCAGGAGCTGCTGTCCCTGTGTGCCTGGACTGAGGGCAAGTCCTGGGCTAAGTGCTTCACTTACTGGGTCCCAGCAAACCAAAGGTTGTGTCTAGGTTTTCTCTCTACAGATAAGAAAACTGAGGCCCAGATGGATTCCATGAGCTACTTAAGCCTCTCAGTGGGAAAGGATCCTGGAGGTAACCAGCAAGGAAAGTGAACTAGGCACAAGGGAGACATGGCAAAGGCCTTGAAGTAGGAGGGATCAGGGGAGGTTTGAAAACTGAGGACCAAGGTGAGGCCAGGGATGAACCATGAGGCTGCAGCACAGAGTGAGGGGAAGGTGGAAGGGGTCAGAGGATGGCCAGCCATCCCTCCTGGCCCATGAGTCCCCAGAAGCACAAGTCAACACCTGTTAAGCCACCACTCTGTGCTGAGCACTATGGTGCACCCTCTCTCTGTTCCCTGGGTCCCTGATCTAACGGGAGAAGAAAAAAACAAAGCCTGCTCAGTGAGGAACCAGTTCCAAAGTTGAGACACAACAAATCTTGAAACACGAATCTGTAAACCCTGCTGCCTCTAAGTCCAGTTTGCTTCTGGTTTCAATACTTGAAAAAGCAGAATCACATTAAGGTGTATATTAAAAATTTCCAATAAAAAAAAAACTTGAAAAAGCAGAAGTCCAGGAAGTTCTTTCCATCCTTCCTCCTTTCCTTCCTCCCTTCTTTCCTTCCTTTCTTCCTTCCTTCCTTCCTGTTCTTTCCTTCCTTCCTTCTTTCTATCCTTCCTCCTTTCTTTCCTCCCTTCTTTCCTTCCTTTTTTCCTTCCTTCCTTCCTTCTTCTTCCTTCCTTCCTTCCTTCCTTCTTTCCCACTTTGTTGCTGATGCCCAGTATGAGTCAGAAAGAAAACAATTCACCAGGTATCTTCCTCCCCATTTTCTGATACTGGCATCAGCCGCAACAAGTGTGAATCATCATCCCTTCCATTTTAAATGATGGAGGAAACTGCCTAAGGCCTCATAGTTACTCAGAGACTGTACATGGACTTGAACTCAAATCTCTGACTGTGAATGCCTTTGTTTTTGTTGTTTTGCCCATATCCAATGGCCTCACTCTTACCTTTTCCTTTCTGAGGCAGCTGTTGAGCAAACTCACTCAACCCTAGGAGTTCTATCTCCACTCCTGCTAAGGCAGCCATCAGAAGGGGGGGCAGGAGGGGACAGTAGAGTTCGAGTTCTTCGGCATGCTGCCTGAGTATACAGAGTCATGGGCCATGCCAGGGCCAGGTTCCAGCATGAGCTGAGTCTCTCCTCCTCCTTGCCACCTCCCACCCTAGCCAAAGTCGCAAGGGGCAGGCGACCAAAGAAAATAACATATTAACCATCTGTAAATCTCTTGAGAGGTGTGAACATTGCGAATCAGAACATGATGTGTCCCCACTCCCAAAAGGCCCCCAGGACTGGAGGCTGAGGAATGGGCAGAGGCTCCTGCTAGAGGCACAACTAATAGGAGAGAAGGAAAAAAAGTTGAGGGTGAAAGGAGCCTGACTCAAAAGGACCAGGATATGGCACTGAAGGTGGCTGTCAACAGCCTTACCAGACACAGGTAGGAAGAGCCTTCTGTCCCAGCCTTCTGGGAGTGGCCAGGCTGGGCTGAGTGGAGGGAAGTCCTGGCCCTGCCTTCCAAGGCTGAGGGGATCCAGATGGAAAGAAAGATAAGGCTGACCTTTGAGGGGTGAGGCAAAGAGCTCTCTGGTCTGAAAGACACTTTGGCAGCAGAATCTAGAACCCTGCCTGATCCAGAGCTTCACCAAGTGCTCTTTCTGGTTTCTGACAAAGATAAAGAGTGAGGAAAATAGAGCAATTAGCCATGCAGAACTCCTCTCTCATCTCCCTGACCTTGCAGGAACCAATTCCATTGGGAGATGGGGGCTTAGCAGGAGAACACAAGTAAGTTGAATAGAGAGCTCCCAAAATATCTGCCACAGTGAGCAAGAGTTGATACCCAGCCCATCTCTTCCCGCTCCTCTACCCCCTGGCTTGGGAAAATTAGGAGGATAAACTACCCTGGAGTTGGGTGCCAGTGCAGGTCATCCAATCTCTGGGAGCGGTGGCCAGTCCCTTTATCTGAGCAGCTCTCATCCAGCCTCTGCAAGCACAGGCTCTGGTTACAGGGCATAAGCAGCCACAGAAGCAGCTGGTCTATCTCTGGCCCATGCTGTGGGCTCTTGTGACTTGGAGGAGTGAGGAGAGAGTCAGGAGTGGAAGAAGGATTTACAAGGCGACTTCTCTTTATCACTCCTCTCTCCCCTCTCCCTTCTTCCCTCTCCCCTCCCTTCCCCTCCTCTTCTTCTTCTCCTTCTCCTTCTCCTTCTAATTCTTCTTCTTCTTCTTTCCTCTCTCTCTCTCTCTCTCTCTCTCTCTCTCTTTCTCTCTCCTCCTTCTCCACTCATCTTTCTCCAGAACCTTCGGACCTTCCTTTCCTAGGCTAGTCTTGTGTACAGGGACATTGGCCCACCATACAAGTCTGTGGGGTCAAAATTGTGCTGCTTTTGGCCAAAGACCAACCCCATCCTCCATGTGAAGACACGGTCCTTTTCATTTGAGCAACAGAACACTCATGTGTATTTGTCTTTCTTCCAACCCTAACAATAGGATTGGAGGTTTGGATCTTTTTGGCTCTATGAGCCCCTGCTACACCCCAGGAAGTATTCCATCTCTTTAGAGCAAACCTGTAGATGACCAGGGTGTGTGTGCACAGTGGAGGCCTCCAAGGGCAACTTTGCAGCCCCACCAAAAGGATCTCTCTCACTCTGAAAGGGAATCCAGAAATCCAAGGCTGGACTTCTTACTCAAGGGCTTCCCTACATCTTCCAGAATCAAAGGAGAGGCTCATGGGCTGGGATTCTACTGCCTGGCAACTAACAACTTTGAAAAGCAGATAACATCAGGGGGCCTGGGCTGGTCTATGAATTCCTAATATGGTGTACGGATCCCAAACAAAGAAGAAACCAATGGAAGCTGGCCCAAATAATATTGATCCAAGCACAGTGATCAGCTATCAAATGGCAGAAAGACTGGATTGACTCAGCCTCAGCATCATCTCAGCACCCCCTACAGAGTTCCAAATTGGCAGACTTGTGGAATTTTGTCTGTAGCTCTTATTTAACAACTATTAAACATCAATTCTAGATCAGAATAAGATGCTAAGTCGCTGCTATTTCATACTTGTACAAACTTGGAAATCTCTTCACCTCTTTGCTAGTCTGTTTCCTTCCTATAAAATGCAAGTGTCTCTAAATTCTAATCAAACTACATGAGCTATCAATACACACCTATGAATGAGTCCCAACTTTTCTGATTTTGATCCTGTGAAAAGACACCGGTGATTAGGAGTCCTTTAAAATCTAAGGTGGAAGACCACTCCCAAAAGGAAACATCAGAAAGAAGAGGCAACAGAGAACAGAAGACAGACTTCCAAAGCCTAAGCCAAGGGCTCTAGAGGAGCTATGCATTCCCAACAAGTCCAGGCCAGACTGGGAAGAAATGCTGAGGTTTGAGTTATGCAGTGACCAAGATACTCTATCATCTATGAAATCAGTCTATGTAGGATTTGGAGTGTGTGTGCGTGCGTGTGTGTGTGTGTGTGTGTGTGTGTGTGTGTGTGTGTGTGTGTATTTTAACTTGGCTGACTTAAAACTTCCTTCCCAGGGATTAACAAAAGTATAAGTGTATGACAACATGTACCCAGAATATAGGTCACAGCATCATAGAATGTTATTGCAGGAAGAGGCATTTGAGGGCATACCCTCATAGGAGCAAACACACACAAACACACATACATGTAGGCCCATATACACAGAGTGTAGCTTAATCAATACATGTTGAATGAGGACGCTTCATGACCAATTTAAGAAATTGCTCATGCATTCAACCATTATTGCGTACCTTTTATATGCTGAGCCCTGTGCTAAAATTAGGCAAGTTGTACAAATTCATCTGCTAGGGCAGAGAAAACTTGATTCAGAGCTGTTTAGTCATTTAATCAAAGAGCTGAACTATTTTTAAAATAGTCCTGAATGATGGATTTTTTTTCCTACACTTGGACAGGCAGGCATATGGACCTTGGCATAAAAATATTCCTGGGATCCAAGTTGAGGTAAGGCATGTGGATAAAAAGACCTTCAAGCACTTCCAGTCCTTTCCACACTCCTGGAAGATTTTTTAAGGAAAAAGAAGAAAAAGAAACATCCTGCAATTTTGATATGTACCCTCTGTACTTGCCTCGGTCCCTTTCAACATAGTTGGTCAAAGAGTCTGCTAAAAATATAAAGAAAGAAGGCAGAAGTGGGAGAGAGTGGAGAGAGAGAAATTAAAGCCTAACCCTATTCCTTGCCGACTCTCACACCATAAATTTACCATGATGTTTAAATGTTTAAGCCTATCGCTAACTGCCCCTCTGTTCAGCCATTTGGGGCACTAAACGTGGGTAATTATCTCTTAAGTAAAAGAGAAAAGTACTCTTATTTCTATTCTTTCTATTGAGCTCAAGAGTCTCAGAAACTGAGAATAACTGTCGCTTCAGTTGGGCTTTTGTCCTGAGATTGTTCCTCCCAAAGCAAACGTGGTGGCTGGAGAATGGGCTTAAGAATTGGGGGAGCAGGTTGGAGCCAACTGGGTCTGCTAGTCTATTTTAGGGTGGCAGAACCCACCACTATCCCAAAGGTGTACAGGAACCAGCTTACGGGGCTCCCAAGGGTCAGGCAGCTGGGAATCCCTGCACCCCCCTTTCCCCAGCTGCTCATCCACGTCGCCCTTGGAGTCTGCCCAAGGGGAGCAGAGGAAGAAAGCCCAGTGGGAGCTCATTCGGTAGCGAGGGGGTTGGATCACCGGGTTCCTTGAGGCCAGCCTCAGCTCTACCCTTTCAGCCAAACCCAAAGGTTACTGGAGCAGCCTGGGCCTACTCTGGTAGAGAGCTGAGTCACCCACGGGAAGGGACAGCAGCAGCTATAAATTATCCTGCGTTTAAGGACGGCTTTCTAAAACCCTGGCTGCAGGCTTAGAGTCTTTATTTATATCTCTCACAGGAATATTTTTCAAACTCATGACAGTGCACTCTCTATTGCTTTGGGGACACTCCAAGCACCTGGCCTCTTCTATAATGAGCCCTGCAGGTGACAGGCCCCTGGAGGCCACGAGTCTGCACTCTGAGTCTGCTGTGAGGCAGTCCACACGTACATCTCCTCACTGCCAAGGCCAAGAACCCCTCTTGTGCACAGAAGTATGGCCAACTTCATGGCACAAGATTGCATGAAGACACACAGAGACATTCAGTCATACACACACACACACACACACACACACACACACCCTCCATATGCAAACTACTGTGAGCCCTCAGCTTCTATGTGCATTTCAGAGACAGTCTCTGCTCCCAGAGAAATAGGAGTTCCAGGGCCCAGGAGCTACCTCTCGGGCTGAAGGCCCCTCCAGGAGTCAGATGCCCACCTCTCTGGCTCAGGAGCATTCAGCAGATGATCAAACAAAATTTTGCATGTACTTTGGCAATTTAGGCTTTGTCGTTGTTTGGACCTTAAAGGTAGATACAGAGGTACCATAAAATAGAAGCTGCCAAGTTTACACTTGACAAGAATTTCTCTGGTGAAATCCCAAAAGTCAGGTGAAAGAACCCTGTAAACACTAGGTCTCTCCCCTGGATTGTCTGGGGAAGGGAAACAAAATTTGTTGAGCAGAAGGGAGAGAAGGGATGATCATGTCTCTCTTGCTAAAAAATATTTCTCCCTTTGATCCCTCTTAAGTCCACACTTGGGCAGGGGTCTAACTCAGTTGGTAGAGCACTGGTCCACACTCTCTGAGGAGCCAAGTTCAAGCCCCAAAAATGGGAGAAGGATGTGGCAGTGCACCCCAGCACAATCCTGAAACAATCATCCATTGAAAACCCTATCAGGGTAGCTATGAGTTGGACGTAACTCAAGGGCACCTAATAGAAAGAAGTCCACACTTAACATGGTTTCTGCGACTCGCATGTCCCTAGCCTCTACTTTTCTTCTCCACTGCTTTGGAATTAGATAATTTTGTATAGTCTGATAGAGTAGTGATTGCTATTATGTATGCATGTATATATGTATGGGCTGGGATTTAGTTCAGTTGGTAGAGCGCTGTGCTGCAGTCTCTGAGGTCCCAAGTTCAATTTCCAGCACCCAAAAAATGGGAGAAGGACCTGGCAACCCACTCCCAAGGCAATCCCGAAAAACAGTCAGCCATTGAAAACCCTATGAGGGTCGCTATGAGTCGCATACCGACTCGACAGCACCTAACAACAAGAACATATATGAATATCCTGTGGCTTATTCGTCATTATTTATTCTTTTCAAGATCTTTCTAAGGTAGAAAGAGAAGCCTCAATCTCTCCACTTTACTGAGAGAGACACAGGGAAAGCAAAGCACATTGCCTAGGACTACCTGTGTCTCTGGATGCAATGGACCTGAGTCCAATCTCCTCCCTAGATCCTACCTCGCAACTTATTTCTGAGATGATAAACTCAGAACTGCTATGGTCCCTCTCACACATCTAGCATCCATCATCTCAGTGCTGTGCCTTCTCACCCAGATGACACAGAACAGTCCCCAGTGCTCACTCTGCCACCTTTCTGGGAAGTAGTATTCCAACAGGGTTTGAGTCTAAGTCTTAAGAGCTGTTAGAAGAAGATGGTCAAAGGCCTAAATGGGGCAGCAGTGACCCTATCGTTGATGGAATCACTGTGTCAGGAATTTGCAAAAATGCCAAGTTCTGCATTAGGTTCTATAGTAGCTCCCCAAATCCTCCCCCTCTCTCTTAAGCATAAGCTGTGCACACACACCTCTATCACACTCCGATCTCACCATCATCTCCAGCTCCCGTATAAACACAGATATGTGGAAGGAATCACTTCCACATCCCAGATCATCAGATCATCTTTTCCCCACTGCTCTAACACAGCTTGGATTCCCACTTCTTTCACCAGCATCTCCAGACACATTGTTTTTCTCTCAACTTTGTGAGGCACTGATTCTGGCTGGAGCTTTCCAGATGCTGCAAGCAGAGATTCGACACCATGGGGTCACGGGTAGAATCCCTGACAAATGGATCAAGTGGGAACTGGTAGGCCCAAGTGGCAGGAGGGACATAATAGAAAGGAAGGGGGAAACGTGTGTTTCTGGTCTTGTGGAAATGTTGTTTATCCTTCCAGACTCCCTTCTCTGTGAAGTCTTCTCCAAACTCCTTCCCAACCCACCCAGTCCTAGCAGAAGTATGGCATCCCCCTTACTGTGGCTTCAAGTTCCCCTGGACAACCACAGCTGACACAGTACAATAAGATACTTAGAGTTGTATTCACATAACTTCAATAACAGTATATTGTTATAATTGTTCCCACCTTAATATTAGTTATTGTTATTAATCTCTCACTGTGCCTAATTTATAAATTGAACTTATCATCGTTGTTGTTAGGTATCACCAAGTTGGGTCCAACTCATTGTGGCCCTATGTATAACAGAATGAAACACTCCCTGACACTGTGCTAGGAACAGGATCCTTTTTGCATTTAAGCCCATTGTTGCAACCACTGTATCAATCCATCTAGTTGAGGGTCTTCCTTTTTTTAATTGACCTGACACTGTCCCAAACATGTACCCTTCTCCAGGGTTTGGTGTCTCCTGACAACATGTCCAAAATATGTAAGTTACAGTCTAACCATCCTTACTTCCAAGGAGCACTCTGGTTGCCCTTCTTTCAGGATGGATTTGTTGGTTCTTTCAGCAGTCCATGGCATATTCAATATTTTCCTCTAGCACCATAACTCAAAAGCATCAATTCTCCTCCTGCCTCCCTCATTCACTGTCCAGCTTCACAAGCACATGATGAGACTGAAAATATCATGGCATGAGTCAGGCACACCTTCCTCTTCATTGTGACATGTTTACTTTTCAATACTTTAAAAAGGTCTTTTGCAGCAGCTTTTCACAATGCAACATGTCTTTTGATTTCTTAATGGCTGCTTCTGTGGGTATTGATTGTAGAACTATGTAAAAGAAAATCTTGGACAACTTCCATCTTTTCTCCATTTATCACAAAGTTGCTTACTGACCCCGTTGTAACAATTTTTGTTTTCCAGTACTATCGGCCATTTCAGCACTGGGCATCTTAGAACCCTTCCCCCACAGACAGAGGTGGAACCACTGTCCTCTTCCTCCCTCTTGCTGTAACTGTGATAAGAACAATTATAGAGGACTATCAGTCTTCCATGCAAATTAACAGTGCATGTATCTAATGGAGAGTGCAAAAGCATCTGTGATTCTTTGCCATCAAGAAGTAGACCCTTTTACCCCACCCTTTGAATCCAAGCCAGCCATGTAACTTGCTTTGGCCAATAGAAGGTGGCCACATGTAGTCCAGCCTGGGCCTCAAGAGGCTTTGCGTGCTTCCCTTTGGTTTTTAGAACCCTGCCTTGGCCACCTGAACAAGCCCAAGTCCACCCAGGGGAGGATGAGCCAGTATGTACAGAAAGGCTCCAGTCATGCCAAGCTGTCATTGCCCAGCTAGATGACCCATCGGCCAGCCCATAAGCACATGAGCAAAGCCCAGCCCAGATCTGTGAAGCTCCATCCAACTCAGCAGGACTGTGCTGTCCATCTGTAGACTCCTAATGGTAATAAAGGAACGTTGCCATATGATGCTCATCTTGGGCGTAGTTTCTCGTGCAAAAGCTAACCTTCATAATATCTGTCCCCGACAAGAAAGCGAGTGTCAAGAAGGCTGTTAATCTTGGATCTCTCTCTATCACTCATCCACTGATATATTCCTGGGACATTCCAGAGTCTTGACCCAAGCTCACAGAATGGTGTGGCATAGAGTGGAATGCAACAGAGCTCAGACATAGCAAAGGGCGGAGCAAGTGCAAACACCCAATGCATACACTAATGTCCCTACCTGGCTCTTCTCCACCTCCCCAAGGCATGTGCTTGGGAAAAAGGTTATCTGATCCCTGCCACCTTTGTCTATCAATTCACTTCGGGCTGAACTAATTAATCCCTGCTCAGTTTCTCCCCTACCTTCCCCCACCCCATTCCCAGCCTGGCTGCCCAGATGATATAAGCAGTAACCAATCTTGCAGCCAGCAAAGTCAGCCGGCTGGCTCACTTCCTGTCCATTAAGGGGAGGCAGACACTTTAGAAAGAACTGGAAAATATTGCCAGCCACTCACTCTGCTCAACTCCCCCTCCTCCACCCCTTGCCCAAGTCCACACTCTCAGGTCACATACACCCTAACCCCAAGAGACTGGAGCTGGGAAGTCCTGAAGCCAAAGAAAGAAGAAACTGGAATTATAGCCCCGAGGGCCTCATGGGCTGAGCCACGAGACTCCTTTGGGCATGAGAAAGAGTCCTGGGAGAGAAACCCGAGGCTTCTGGGGAGTCCTGCCAGCTCCCTCCCCCTACACACACCCTCTGCTCCAGTGACTTGGCCAGCTGGTCCCAATGAAATGGGAACTGAGGGGTCAGAGTCTCAGCATCAGTGCTGGGGTAGGAGCCACACACAAGATCACCATCACTGAGCAGGACATGGTGGTACAAGACTATAACCCCAGCGCTCTGGAGGTGGAGGCAAGAGGACTAAAAACTAGAGGACTTGTCAAAAAAAAGAAAAGAAAAGAAAAGAAAAAAGAAAAGAAGAGAAGAGAAAAGAAAAAGAGATGGTCCTATCACTTATTTGAAGCTGCCAGATTCCCTCACAAGGACGTGGTGGGAATTTAAGGCTTATGACTTGAACAAGTATGGGCAGACAGAACCTGGTCTGTTTGTTGCATTTTAGGTTTTCAAAACCTTCCAATGGCTCTATTATTCCTCCCAACATTTAATATAGGTGGAGAGGTTCTACTATTGAAGACTTAGCCCTTCCTGCCTTGAAAATGTTTGCTTTTTGAGCATGCCCCACAAAAAATAGTCATACCCAAGGTTGGCCCCTTGAAAGCTGCAAGGTCTTAGACAAGCCCTTTACCTTGGTTTCCTCACCTGAAAGTGCAGATGAGAAGTCATCTCTACCTTACAGAGTGGTGGGGTAGAAGAAATATGATGAGGTCAACTAGAGTTGATCCCACAATAAATGCTGAACAGGAATTCTCTGCATTGCTCTAAAAATTAGGTTTATTTTATAAAGTACTAGACAAATGTAAGTTGAATGAATCCTTGTTACAGTTTAGATTTTAAATGTCCCCCAAAGGCCTATCTGCTGAACACTTGGTCAGTAGTCTGTGGTACTGTGGGGAGGTGGTGGGAACTTCAGGAGGTGGGGCCTAGTGGAAGGAAGTGAGGGCACTAGGGGTCTTTGAAGGGGATATTGGGACCCCAGCCCTGTGTGCTCACTCTCTTTTCCTCTCCCTCCTTTTCTCCCTCACTCTCTCCCCTCCTCTCCATGATGTACTACCTCACCACACGTGCAAAAATATGGCACCAAGCAACTGATGGACTAAAACCTCAAAAACTATGAGACAAAATATGTCTTTTCTCTTTTAAAGTTGATTGGCTCAGGTCTTTAGTCACAGCAGCGGAAAGCTTACTAACACAATGCTCAATGATTGAGCCTCCTTTATTCACTGCTTACAGCTCTTTGGAAAGGAAGAGCCAAGTTACTGGTAGCATTTGTAGCCTATGATAAAGGCTGGTTCTTAAGCCATCAGGGGGAGAGGCTGTATGTACTCTGGAAAAAAAGGCTGTTGACAGTCTCAGCCCAGAGATAAATGTTGAGCAAGGGATGACAGAGGAAAATGGCTCTCAGGGTCCACACATAGCTCAGGGCCAACCATTGAGAAAAGCAACTCAAGAAAGGGAAATACGAGGTAGGTGTCTCTTATTCTATCTGCCTTGTACCCCCTTCTTACTTCTAGAAATGCATCCTCTTCCCTTGGGGATGTCTTCTTCCCATCCCAGGAAAGTCATATTCAACTAGAAGCTACTAGCTATGAACATCTTCTTGCCAAGCTGGGCATGGTAGCACATGCCTATATTCCCAGCCTATAATCAGGAGGCATACACAGGAGGATCACCAGTTTGAGGCCAACCTGGGCTGCATACTGACATTCGGTCTCAGAAAAGAAGAAAGAGAAAAAGAAAAAAGAAAATCTTCTTCCCTGATCACAGGTTGGGCATGTGATCCAAGGCAAGCCAATGTGTCCCAGAGACTTTCTGAAATAGAACTGAGGAGAAAAAGGCAGCTCCTGCTTAGGGTAAAGGTGACAGGCTTAAAACTCGGTTGCTGCAAGCACCCTTGGTTCCAACCTCAAAAAGAGAGCCAGACTGAGTGGCAAGACGCACATAGGCAGAAGACATGATGGACAGCAGTCCTATGTCTTGCCTCTTCCTTGTCCTCAGTTGTCCCTGAGGCCAGCTGCACTCTGCCTTCTCTTGGTCTGGTTACAGGAACCAAACAAATCCCCTGTCTAGCTTGAGTTCTTGCCTGCAGCCATACCACTCTGGCATCCAGTCCTGCCAGATCCCAGAAGCTAAGCAGAATCAGAACTGGTTAGTACTTGGATGAGAGACCTCCTGGGAACACCAGGTGCTGTAGGCTTGGGAGAAGGAACCTGGCAACCCACTCTCAAAAAACAATCAGCCACTGAAAACCCTATACCTAGCAGAGAAGCACTGACATAGTGTCGGGCATGACACAGTGTTGGAGAGTGTTTTGTTCTGTTGTACACAGGGTCGCTATGAGTCAGACTCAATTTGACCCTACAGCATCTAACAACAACAGCTTGAGCTGGTTATGGAAATTCTGCCATTTGTCATTAGACCAGTCCTGGATGCTATAACTCTGTCTCTTTTCTCAAAAACAGCCTAAGTCACTGGGAGAGAAGGTACTGTAAACAAAGCAATTAAAAAGCCATGTAAGATAACGCTGGATGGGGTAATTTTGAATGAACTAATTCTTGCTTTTCTCTCTTTCTCTCCCTCCCTCCCTCCCTCTCTCCCTCCTTCTCTCTTCCTTTCTCTCTTCCATCATTGTTCCTGTATAATTCTTTAGGCAAATTCTCTAAGAACCTCTCCTTTTACAGACCACTCAGTTCAGCCATAGAACACTGAAAGACCATCATGTCACCTGCCAGCCTGAGTGCTAACAAGATTCTGTCCTAGCCCATTCCGGGGAAGGGAAGCTGATTCAGCTTCTAAAGATCTCTCCCAAAAAGCATTCCACAGCCTTCCTCTTCTTGCCTCCTTCCGGTGCTTAAACCCATCCTTCCCCCACCCACCCGAGCTCCCTTCCTCAGCACCTGTTGCTGCAACAAAAAGGAGCTCAGGGTTGAATTTTCTGGGCTTGTCCAGGTGATAAATGGAATTTACTTGGAAGAGAGAATGCCATTTGTTGCTTTAGCTCTTTTCAATCATCAGGGAAAGCTCTGGGTGGGGAGAGGCATTCAGAGAGCTCAGCCATATAAAAAGGTGATTATATTTAAGTGGGAGACCTGTCACTAGACAAAGCACTCTGCCAGCTGACGTGCAGGCAGCTTCAATGGCTAAAGTGCAGCAGGCAGGGTGAGATTTCTATGGCTCTGCACTCAGCTGCAGCTCTCCTAAGGGGACAAGGCCTCCCTCTGTCCCTCAGATCTGCTTGGAGAGGCCTCAGGCCTCCCAGCACAAAGGCTGTCCCAGGGGGCTTTGTCCGCCCGGCCTAAGCTGAGCAAGTCAGGCTGATGTTCTCAGAATCTTGGACATCAGGCCTGTAGTCACTCCTCAAAGACCCAAAGATTTGAGAACTGTGGACACAACCAATTCGAAAGCTTAAAGGTCGTGGCTTAGCTCAGAGTTTTACTGGCATGGTTTTGGTAT